>VDFB02253353.1:0-108342 GCA_007258455.2 Sequoia sempervirens
TCTATTCTTTGCGAGGCAGACTCGATACATGCAAGGTCGTGAGCATACGATCATTGAGCGATATTTGCTAGACAAAGTGGCACGGTAGTTTGGGGAGGTTCAAGACAGACCAGATAAAACCTACAAGGCTATTTTTGCTAGGTCTACTCATGAGATTCCCACATGGGGACCTACCATACCAGCTCTAGAGGAGGTGGAGAGCTTTAGATAGTTGGCAGCCCATCCATGGGCCTACAACCAGGGTTAGGCAGTAGTAGTGACTATGCCTGCTTATGATGTGGGGTTCACACCTCCTTGGTGCTTGACAGATCCAACAGGTGCTCCTTCACGAGGGAGGCCCAAAGGGAGAGGATCCAAGGGCAGAGGACAGGGACATGGACAGGGATGAGGACAGGGTGGCCAGGATGGACAAGTTCCAGGGGCCCCACTAGTTATTTAGCAGCCTCCCCAGTAGCCTGGTGCACAACAGCAACTCGGTGTTCAACAAAAGCCGCTTGTACAACCAACACCACCACCACTAGATACTAGAGATGTTCAGATCTAGCAGCTACAACAACAGGTGTAGGTTTTGACAAGTGAGCAGGATCAAGCCTGCCAACAAATTTTGGCTATTATTGCTGAGTGGGACCAAGCTAGATAGCAGGTGGTCGCCATTACAACAGAGAGGGACTATGCCTGACAATAATTATAGGTTGTTACTGCAAAGAGAGATCAGGAGATCAGGTGACAACATAAGTTAGAGGCCATGACAACAACTTCTTAAGGAAGGACAATATCAACGAGATTATATAGAGAGGTTGTGACAGAGGCATCCTACTATAGGATCCATTACCACCGAGATGTTCCTTAGGCACTTAGACAGCCTGATTTTTCACAGCGTAGTGATGCACGACCCAGGATGAGGATTAGCCAGAGAGGTAGGCCAAAGAGGGTAATAGCCATCAGGGCTAGCTTTTATGTATAAACACTTTTTTATTTTGTTGCCCTATTCATTATACAAATATACATTCATGAGCTCCTTTTTGATAGTCTTGTGGATATTATATTTTTCATCGATATACACACACTGATCCATATTTTGTATCATGACATTCATTTTTGATATATATACATATGATACAGATTCTATATGATGTGATGTGTTCCTTTTATTTCATGCTTATGATGTATGGATGCATATGATATGAGATGCTTATACTTGATCATGTATGGATGCACTTTTACTTATGCTTATGTGATATGCGATGATCATGATATGATATGCGATATTATGATTTGTATGGATGTAATATTGTATGGATGCAAATGACGTGAATGCATTTCTTTTCGTGTATTTTCTATGCAGTTTTATGAGATGATCATGTATGCATATGGATGTATGGATAGATAATGTAAATGCTTATGCAATGCATGTGTATGACATGTGATGCATTGATTTAAGATGCTTAGAATAACAAATCTATATTATTCATCACAACTCAAATGATAATGCAGAATATATGATGTGATATGCAATGATTATATTGATGGATGTTTTATGATTATGCTATGATTATGAGATGCATGTATGCTAATGATTTTTGGATGCAGAATGGATGCATTTGATGATGTTTTTGTTGATTTCCATGATACCCGATTAGCGCGAAGAGAAGATAGAAGAACAAAGGATGAATGACTGTTGATTTTGATGATTACTTTCAAAAATATCCAAAAAGTCTATGATCCACAAGACTTTATTAGAAATGGTGATGAGACATGCAAGATGATGAGTTTCTCACATTTTAGGATTGGGACTTTCCATCGTTCCTTATTGTTTGATATAACACATAGACATGATGGATTAAGGTATTGATAACTAGGACAACATTGTATCTAGTGTAATAGACTTTGACTTGGCAAACAGATAGGATAGTTTTTGTTCACACCTTGACATAAAAAAACCTCATTGGAATGCAAGTTAGAAGCCTAGAATATATTGGACCAAAGCATACGCAATAGTCAACAACGTACTCCAAACAACCTTCCTACACACAACTAAGCAAGTATGCACCAAGGTTATTTTACAAGAGTACCCACAAGCACAACAAACAAAATATAATGATCGATGCCCCATTCCTTTCTCTCTAAATCATTTTAGATAGACATCATCGAGAGGTCCTCAGAATGGGTCATTAAGATAAATCATAAGAAAAGATTAAAGACAAACAGTCAGTGTTATCTATATCTCTTACCCGTTTTAACTTAGCTAAGGTAATTTCTAATATTGATGTCCATCGTAGGAAGGATACATCGTAGGACATGTTGATCAGATGGTTGTTTGATGTTGGGATGATGATGAACTTTATGATAAGTCGTTGATATAAACTTCACTAACGCATTTACCTATGATTTAGACTTTAGATTTTGACGATTAGGTTCTTAGTTTACAACTTGTTATACTTGTTTTCTATTTGTTTTGCCAAATGGTGAAGGTGACAGTCAATTTATTATGGGTGAAGTTTATTGCGAGTGAAAGTGAAATGGGATGGGTGGTTTTGGATTTTTTGGAATTTTTCAATGTTTTTGGTATTTTGAAAATGTTTTGAGGTTGTTTTTGTTCTGTTTTGAAAGTTTATATGAATGTTTTAGTTTTTTGGTTGTTTGAGGCTGTTTAGGTCTTTTATAAAGATATTTGAGGCTTTTTAGGTCTTTTCTAAAGATATTTGAGGGTTTTTAGGTCTTTTAAATGTTTTCTATTATTTTTGTATTTTCAATTTTTGAATGTTTTGGGATTTTTTGAATATCTAAATGTTTTGGGTTTTCAGAATATTTGGATGTTTTAGGGTTTTTCAGAATATTTGGATGTTTTGGGATTTTCAAAATATTTGGATGTTTTGGGATTTTCTAAATATTTGGATGTTTTGGGATTTTCAGAATATTTGGATGTTTTAGGGTTTTTCAAAATATTTGGATGTTTTGGGATTTTCAAAATATATAGATGTTTTGGGATTTTTTGAATATTTTGATGTTTTAAGATTTTCAAAATATTTGGATGTTTTTGGATTTTCAGAATATTTGGATGTTTTAGGGTTTTCAAAATATTTGGATGTTTTGGGATTTTCAAAATATTTAGATGTTTTGGGATTTTTTGAATATTTGGATGTTTTAAGATTTTCAAAATATTTGGATGTTTTGGGATTTTTTGAATATTTGGATGTTTTGGGATTTTTGAGTCTTAACCAAGAACCTAACCTAAAGACCTATCTTAGGGGTCTCGGGAGCTGATTAAAGATAAGCCTTTCCTACGTTATACACGCAGAGACCATGTAGTTTGACTGACTCGACTTATTAACAAGATGATATATTAACAATTGTGATATGCTAGTTTATTATGACAGACTCCTAAAGGACTGACCTAGGGTGTCTCAAGGGCACATCAATGAGGCCTTGCCTACGTTCAAGCTCAAAGACGATGTAGTTCGACAAGGGTGTTGTTTTTGGGTTTTCGATGTTTGACCTTTTTAGGATTTTTTATGTGTTTTTGATGTTTTGGATTTTCCCTTTACAATTTTCTGAATGTTTTTGGATTTTAGCTGTATAGGATTTTGCAAATATTTTTTGGATTTTCTGATGATCATTTTACGAATGTTTTTGGTGTTTTCTAATTAAACATTTTTTATGATCCCAAGATATACAAGAACCCAATATGATCCATAACAAATTTCCCCCAACATGACATGTTAGACTACTTCAATGTAGGCAAGACAAATAGACCTTTGGAATATGCCAAGTAGTACTAAAGGGATTGCAATACTTCACATTGTCAAGCTATGATAAGAACACAAATGAATGGTGGATAGAAAGAATGATAGGACAAAAGAGCCAAAGAATAGATGGAGGTGCTTTATTTATGCAAGGTGCCTGTTTGCTATATTTTCACCAAGATATTTTCCCAAAGCGCCGCCGAAGTGGTTTTCACTAGAGGACGATTGTTTTTCTTTTCTTTTTCAATCCTTTTTCTCTTTTTTTTTGGATTTTTTTAATTTTTTTATGTTTTTGTAATTTTAGATTTTACACCCTTTAAGACTAGGCATAAAATTGTTTAAAATGCAAGCTGTTAGTTGGTTCCTGCAAGGGTTCACCTTCAGGCGTTGATAGATGGTATGCTCTTGATCCGTAGCTTGTTGTGATGACAAAAAGACCCAACCAGTTAGGCTCAACCTTCCCTTTGTTGTATTGATCTAGAAGGTTCTTCTAATTTTTCTTTAGGACAAAATCCGCTACTTGGAAAGATCGACATTTGATCCTCTTGCTATAGCTCCATTTCAGTCAGTTTTGATATACTTACAAGTGATTGAGTTCATCAAGATGATGCACATTCAAGAATTCTAACTTGTTCAACCTAGATACTTTGTATTCTTCATTGGTGATAAGGTTCTATAGTGACACTCACAATGATGGGAGCTTAACCTCAATAGGCAAGATAACTTCAGATCCATTAACTAGGGAGAAAGGGGTTGCACCTGTTGGCATGTAGATAATGGTTTGATAAGCCTAGAGAGCCGGATTGAATTGCAAATGCCAGTCATGATTGGCTTCATTCACTATTTTCTTCAAGATTTTCAAGATGGTTTTATTCATAGCTTCAGCTTGACCATTGCCTTGTGGGTAATACAGGGTAGAGAATTAGTGTTGGATGTTGAATCTTTGACATAAATCTTTCACATCATAATTCTTAAAGGGGGTTCCATTATCTAAGATAAGAATTTTTGGATCACCATAACAACAGATTAGGTAGTTTAGGATGAATTTAGCAATCTATTTCCCCATTATGTAGGTCATAGGAATAGATTCAACCCACTTGGTAAAGTACTCAATGGTGGTTATGATAAACTTGTGGCCATTGGATGAGGTTGGGGTGATTTTTCCTATGAGGTCAAGTCCCCACTACGAGAAAGTCCAAGGTGTGATCATGGGTTGCAACTCTTGAGCTGGAGCATGAATCAGATCCCCATGTTGTTGACATTGGACAAACTTCTGCACATACTGATGAGCTTCCTTTTCCATGGTTGGCCAATAGTACCCTATCCTCAACAATTTCTTAGCTAACATCATACTGCTAGAGTGGGACCCACATATGTCATCATGTACCTCTGTTAAAATAGTCAAGGCTTCCTCTTGGTTAAGACATCGTAGTAATGTCCTCTCAATGCTTCAACAGTAAAGAGTATCACCTAGGATTACAAATCGGGATGCCTTTTTAACAAAGGTCTTTTTAAGGTTTGAGGTGATATTAGATGGGAGGGTTCTTTTGCTCAGGTAGGTAAAGATGTCATGGTGCCATGGGGATCCAAGACCAACAATGACACACTCAAATTCTGATTCAGGGATCTCAAAAGTTGGTACGAGTTGTTTTACCGAGAATTCACATTGGAGGATGTTGTTCAACATGTCTAGTAGTGATCCGATCATTGCCATGGAATTTGATACTTTGTTATTCATGTGAGGAATTTGTTCAAAAGTTATGTCTATAAAAAGGTCCTTGAGATTTTCCACCATCTTCTTGTAAGGAGTGAACTTGTCATCCTTAGTTTGACAATCGTCGTTGACTTGGTTGATAACTAGTTGTGAGTCTCCATAGACTTTGATCTCTTGTATCTACCACTGAACTGCTATCCTTAGACCTATAATTAGGGCTTCGTACTCAACAATGTTGTTGGTATAGGGAAACGATAGCTTGTATGACTTTGGAATGCAATCACCTTAAGGGGTGATGAAAATAATGCCTGCCCTTGATCCACGCTAGGCGAATGACCCATCAAAATACATCTTCCACTGAGCCATGAGATTGATAAGGAATATTGATTCATTAGGGAACTCAAATATTAGAGGGTTCTCAGCATAGATGGGTGCTTCTGATAGTTGGTTTGCTATCACTTGTCCTTTGATTGCCTTGCGTTCTACATACTCTATGTCAAATTTTGTTAAGATCATTACCCATTTGGCCATTCACCCTATGAAGGTTGCTTTGGATAATAGATTTTTGAGTGGATCAGTCTTTGCAATGAGTTTGATTTGATGTGACATGTAGTGCCTGAACTTCTATGAAGCAAAAACTACTGCTAGGAATGATTTCTCAATAGTTGAATAGTTCATTTCATAGCCTAGTACCAAAGTTCTATTGATGTATTAGATGGTCCTTTCCTTTTTGTTTTCATCATGTTGTGCTAAAAGAGCTCCTAGTGTTGTTGGTGTTGCTGAGATATACAGGATCAGTGGCTTGTTCAGTATTGGCAGCATGAGCACTAGAGGTGTTAGTAGATAGTCTTTGATCTATTGGAAAGCTTTATCACATTTCTCATCCCACTTGTAGGTTATCCCTTTATGGAGAAGATGCGAAAAGAGGTGGATCTTGTCTAATAGTCATGTTATGAACCTCCTGATGGACTACAATCTTCCTTGTAACCCTCTCATTTGTTTAGTGTTTGCGGTGGTTCCATGTCTAGGATGGATTTTACCTATGTTGGATCAATTTCTATCCCTCTTTGTGAGACGATGAAGCCAAGAAGTTTCTCTGATGTGACCCTGAAGACACACTTTTTTGGATTTAACCTTACTTTTTATTTTTCTAGCCGATCAAAGATGGGTCCTAAGACTTGTATGTGCTCACTTCTTTTCTTTGATTTTGCCAAAATATCGTCCACATAATCTTCAACTGTTTTGTGGATCATGTCATGGAAGATGAGGGCCATTGCCCTTTGATAGGTTGCTCCTACATTCTTTAACCTGAATGCCATTATATTCTAGCAATAGGTTCCCCATGGACAAGTGAATGCAATTTTGTGTTGATCTTCCTTGGAAATTATGATTTGATTGTAGCCTGAAAAACCATCCATGAGTGATAGAATTTCATGCCCAAATGTTAAGTCTACAATGAGGTTGATATTAGGAACATAGAAATCATCCTTTGGACACACCTTGTTTAGGTCTTTAAAGTCAGTGCATATTCTAATTCCCCCAATGGGTTTTGAGGCTGGTACCAGGTTTGAAACCCACTTAGGATAATCTATTGGTCGGATGAATCCAACATCAAGAAGCTTTTGTAACTAGAGTTTGATCAAGAGTGCTATCTAAGGGTGCATCTTCCTTAATTTCTGCTTGATTGGCTTAGCTTCAGGATAGATTGCTAAGTGATGCACAACCACTTCTGGGTTGAGGCTTGACATATATATGTAAGAAGGTGGTAAAGAGGTAGGTTGATTAATATTTTTTTGATTCCTTCTAGTATTGTAAGAATGGGATACTTCTCTATAAGAGGGAGCCTTAGATTGCATAAATCTCGTGTAAAGGTCAGGCATACCATTTGCAACAAGAACCCCATGAATATAATGAATTATTTTAGGATATGGGATAACTGGAGTCACGTAAATGACTAGTCTCTTAGGCCTTTGAGGGGAGGCAAATAATACAACCATATTCATGGACTCTACTTGCGAAGAGGAAGACTTTGATGAAGAAATTTTTTTATCAAAATTTTGAGTAGGAGATGTCTCTAATAAATCATCTAGGGCATCATCTAACATATCAAAATCTTGTTTAGAGAGTGCATTATCAAAAGTGTTAAAATTTTGAAGAAAAATATCTGGCATGATTTCATTCACGTCGGGTTCACCAAAATGTAAAGGAGGGGATTCGCTACTCTCGAGACTCAAGAGAAGGAGAGCCTTCAAGGAGCAAATAGCCCTTGGTTACATCAAGGAACAAAGTTCAAGTGACAAGATAAGGAATTAAGAATACTTATACAACTTAATTAAATGAAATGCTAAACTATCAAGGACGAGTATGATAAAATTGCTTGATAACAAAAATTGATAACAAGATTAAAATCTATGGCATATAGAAACATACATTGCAAAACTCACAGATTTCACCCCAAGAAGGGTTAAGCCTTAGTCATGGACAACAATGCATCATGAGGATGTCTATGCCCCATGCTATTATCCTTGATAAAACAAAGAATAAGATATTTGAATCTACAATGTCTAGCTTCTCAAATTTGTACACCTACACACACAATGGAGATGGAAAAATGTTGGGGCTATTTTGCGGCTTGCCTTAGCCAAACCCTTGTTTTGGTGTTTCCACCTCTACAAACAACCAAATAGATAGAGATATAAAAAATATATGAAATATAAAGTTGCATGATAGAAATAGACCCCACAAAGGAGAAGAACTCCTATCATGAATATAAAGACATGTAATAGAAATGATCCCCCAAAGGAGGAAAACCCCTATTACGATTATAAAGATAAGATCAAATATACAATATTAAATAGATGAGACAAGAAAAGAGAGTGTTACCAACAACCTGTGGCTCCCCTATTGGCTTGATAGACATTATAAGCTTGTGTGCAAGAGAGCCTTGATTGTTGCTTGAGAGACATCTGACAGAGCTTCACTATGGAAGCAAGAGAGAACAAGAAGAGTGAAGTAGAATGAGAGTGGAAGTAATATTAGATGAGAGAGAGTGAGAATGAATGAGAGTGAGAGTGGAATGAGTAGTTATTATGAAGTTGCATGGGTGGGAGGACCCGTTACATCTATATTTCTACCTTAATGACATGTGCCATAGGTAAAGGACACAAATTATTCTCATTTGAATCTCAAAAAGTTTTGGGATGCTAGTGCATCGCGGGGATGTTCGTGCATCATGCAAGTGTCCTACTCAAAAATTTGCAAGAATGATATATTTAGGTTGTTAGTGCTTCATCATTGTTTCTTATTAAGTTGGAATCGTGAAATTCTAACTTATAGATTTTTGTCGTTAATGCAGTGGGCTAGAAGTGTAAGTGTGAAATTACCACGTGGTACAATTTTATGACACTACAAGAAGAAAGGATAATCAAAAAATTTGTCAAATAATAGATGAATTAGAAGAAGAATTACAAACCTATGAAGAAATATGCCAATCCAATCCCATAGGTAATAGTGAAAAAATGCATAAATATAGAGTACAAAGTATGGTGGACACAATGATATGACAATATAAGTAGCTCTATCAGATAAAGAATAATCCAAAATGAAAAGAAAGCCTTGAAAGAAGGCATATGAAGACCTTAAAATAAACATGTCCTATTACCATGGATTGGATAGTGAAAGTTTAAAGCCAAGAGGATATCAAAGGGTAAGACAAGCGGTAGCCACAAGTCTTGAGAAGTATCCTACACCCTCTTAAGGCATTTATTCATCTTCAATTCACTCTCTCACATGCCTTATCATCATGTAAAGGGTAGTTAAATAGTTTGGTGGTATTTATGGACTTTGAGGACATTATGAAAGCATCTAGGAGGGGGTTATAGAGAAGTTAAGGAAAATGGGGTGACAAGGATAGTAGGTGGAGCTTCTTAAGGGAAATTTTCAAGCATCTAGGAGTAGTTCAAACAATTTACAAGGATCTAGGAGCATCATTACAGTTGGAGCATAATTTAGGGAGCTTGAGGAGGTCAACCATACCCACTTTGAAGGGACCAACTCAAATAAAAACTTATTGGGCGTGCAAAATAGGTTCTGCCTATTTTTGAGCTTTGTAGCTTAGTCAATTTTACTCATTATATACTCTCCTATATTGGGATGAGATATAGGACCCTTAGGCTAGTATTTTAAGTTAGTTCTTTCTTATTTTTGAGCTCTAGAAGCAAAAAATATAACATTATAACTCTTTTTTTCTTAGTAATGACACTGAGAAAATATATTTTGTAACATATTTCAAGCAAGAAGATATAATTTTAGGCCCATTTCGATGTAATAAACTCCTTTATTCAATGAAATTATCAATTTTTACCTTCTTTATATGTTGTTTCATGGTGTATATGATAAAATGATGCATATTTTGTGTGTGTTTCAATCAGTAAATGTTCAAAAAATGCGTCTATCAAACAACCATAAGCAAAAAATTATACCTTCATTCAAATTGTAAGTTTTGCAAAAAATGTACATAACTATTTAAATTATGAAAAGCTTGCATTTTCCTTCTAAACAGTGATTTATAGGTGTCATTGGAAAACACTCAACATAGGGTATAAAATCAAGAATTGTGCAATAAAAATAAAGTTCTATTGAATATTGTGTGCTAAAGAACATAAAAAATACCTAGGTCATTTTAGTTTGGTGCATCACCTTTCTAATCATTCTACTTTCATATTATGCTTTTTTCCTCACTCTTTTCCCAACAACAATAGTAGGTAGTTTAGTTCAGGTGATAAAACCAAGGGGAACCAACCCTCTTTGGAGGTTCTTTTCAACTATAAGTGACCCACGACCTAGAAACATTAGTGAAACTCACTATTAGGTTGAGTTTTACAGCTTACCAAGGGTGCACTTCTTAGTGACAACTTTTGGGACTCGATGGGACTATTTGAACTATAAATAGTAAAAAAAAGACCTATACTTGTTTGTTTTGATATGTTTACTAAAAAATGTAACATATGAAAAAGGGAACCCTAAGTTTAATGCCTAAACATAGGATTGTTTTTGGCTCCTCTTTCAAAGGTACATTAGGATGAAAATCAACAAGGCATTTATACTGAATTTCAACCATAAAGGTGAGACAATCAGACCTAGATCTGCATGCTCAGGGCCTTGAAAATGGATTGGAAATGATTTTCTATGACCAACACAATTGAACTATACAAACCAATATTAAAAACACAAGATTCTGATAATACATAGAGTGAAACAATGTATTTATAGGTAGACCTGTGAAGTGTAGAGGATTACGTACTTGCCCAAAAAAGTTGGCTTTGGCCACTGTAGAAGGGAAAAGGCACCCTAGGGCGTATGAGTCCTTGAAAGGGTGTCATGCTCAACTTTTGGGGTCCTTTGGTGGTAGATTTGAGACTCTCATTTTTTTTTGTAAAGTTATCAAAACACTATCGGATAATTTTGTAAGTGAGTTTTCATGGCTTGACAAGATTTAGGGATTTAAATGCAACAGTGAACAAATTGTCTTAAATATTTCTTCACTCCTCTTAAAACCTAAAATCTACACATTCAAAGAGAGGGAAAATGTTGGGCTATTTAGGGGCTTTCCTTAGTCAAACCCTGTGCAAGTGTTTCCACTTCCACAATGGCAATGCTAATGATAAATGGATAATGAATAAGAAGGAATGATGAAATCACAAAGTGATAAAACTCACCATCCTTCAATGGCTTCCTTGAAGGATTGAAGTCATACACATTACTCTAATGTATTGGATCTTTCTTTCTTGATTGCTTGAATTGCTTTAGAGACCTACACAAGGGGATAGCCTTCACAAAGCAATAATAACATGAACACATAAACTCACATAGGATTTGATAAGATGTTTGGATCTTGAATTGCTGTAATAAAGCTCTGAAATGCTACTCTTGAATTTCTCTTGAATGCTCTTAAGGTTCACCTCTTTCTAGATTCTTTCACTTCATAAAAATTGCCTTCTAAATTACTCAAAATGAGAGGAAAACATGCTTTTACATGCATTTTAAGTAATCCTTTTGGGTAGGGGTCGAACTGGGGTCATTTTGAAATCATAAAAGACCACCAATTAAAATTTCAAACATTTAAAATTTTGTCTCGAGGATAGGGATGCCCTAGGGAAAATGGGTCCTAGCCTTATTTTATGAAAATTAAGGCATTAAGGGCAAAGCCTTAGATGAATTCATTTGTTCAATGCTTGCAATTTCTCAGAAAATGATAAATAGGCTATAGAATGAATAATTTAGGATATTAGGAGCTTAATTAGTTCCAATAAATTAGGATGGAAAAATCATAGAGTGAAATTGTCAAGGGTGATGATTTACGATGTTACATTTAGCCCCCACTTTAGTGAGAGTATGAAATTACAATCAGACTCACACTAAAGTAGATAATCTATGTCAGGAGGGGTTTGTTTGTACAAATGTTGAAGAGATAGGATGATTAAGGATTTAGGGGGATGCGCAAGCCCCCAGGATCCAAGATCCTATGGCAAGACAACATGAGCACAAAGGAACACACAAATGTACGATATGTAACAAGACAACATACACAAACATACATGTTAGAAAACACAAAACTGACATGATGAAAGCACATGACATGATGGAACAAAAATATGATGACTAAATGAAAAAAAAAATGATGTAAACATGATGCAAATGTGAAGAAGACACAACAAAACACAATATTAGTACTAAGAGATTTGAGTTGGTAAGGTAAAGCGACCTTAGTCTTAATTGTCTCAAATACCAAACATCATCCATCAAATGTATTGTCTAACAAATGATGCTCTCACAAGGATGTAAAATCACTTATGAAACACATGGCTCCACTAACAAGCAAGTTGTGTTATGCTAGGTGGCCATATTAAAATGAATGTTCAAGTTTAACGTCTCGAGGGGATGAAATTTTTTTAACATCTTGGGGGATGAATAAAGTTTAATGTCTCGGCGGATGAACAAGGTTTAACATCTCAGGGATGAACAAAGTTTAACATCTCAGGGGATGAATGAAGTTTAATGTCTTAGGAGATGAATTGATATCCATTCCTCAAGGGCCGTTACAAACAACACCACTACCAAAGGAGGTATGCCAATAGGTCAAATACCACAAGACGAAATGGATAGGGGTAATATATTCCCCCCCTTAAAATGTCAACATACTTGCTATGTTGGTATTTTAAGGAGAAAGAGGCAAAGAGGGGAACCTTGAAAATAATGTAGCCTTTTAAAACTAGATATCCTTGCCCCCTGAGAGTACAAAAAAGGAAAACCACACCAAGGACCATCATGTTGCTGCCATGAAAAATATGGTTGCACTTAAGATTGTACCACCATGAATGGCAATGATCAAAACACATAAAGCTACAAATTCCACATAATGATGAGTAATACAATAGGATGAAGATCATTATTTTTTAGAGGAATTAGGTGCATCAACACATGGAAGAGCACCATGTATAGGAGTGAATTTGCACCCCATGTGAAAATTCCTCTTTTGTCCCTCTCCACTTTAGAAAACCAAGTTCAAAGGCTTAATTCCACCTAAGCCCGCTACTTTCATCGCACTTGGCACCTGTTTTGAGCGTCGACAGAGACATTTCTGTCAGGGATGCCCGCATGGTATGCAGACGTCCACGCGACGTGCTTACGTCCTTGGTACATTCCTGCGGCTGAACCTGCAGAGGCATTACACTTCTAATTGGGAGTCAAGTTGTAACACCCTCTTCGGCCAACCAACTTGAATATGGCCATTTCTTTCATTCCCTCCTTCAAATTCATTCCTTAAACAAGCATTTATCCTCTAAGCATTCAATCCAACTTTTTCACTTCATTCACAAGCTCACCTTCACTCACTCTCAAGCTTTCAAGCAACATTCTTACACTCCATCGTAGCAAATACAACATTCCATCACTTTGGTAGAGCATGTTGGGGACAAACACCATTGTAGTAGAGGCTCGAGTACTCTCATTTTCTCCCCCAAGCAACCTTGAGTGCTCTTGGTGGAGGTGGTAAGCTTCCCTTTTCTCCTCTCTATCACTTGGTTGAGTTAGCACACTTACTATTTTGTAGTGCTTTTGTGCTCTTTACTACATTGTTTTCTTTATCTTGCTTTCTTGGTTGTCTGTGGAGGTGGAAACACCTAAACGAGGGTCTGACAGAGGCAGGCCCCTATATAGCCACCCAATATTTTCCTCTCTCTCTTGTGTGTAGGTGAATGTGCTTTCGAGGAGCTAGCTGGTGAATGAGTTTCTTTGTGAGATCCTTCTTGCCACCTTAAATCTTTTATTTTTGCTTTATCATATTACAAAATATTTTAGTTACTTAATCATGCTATTTTGGCCCTTTAGTAGTAGTTAGTTGGGTCGTTAGCCTTTTTTAATAGGTTTGACCTTGCCTCTTCTATTGTCTAGTTGTACAGATGCCAATGCACTTTAGAGACTCCAGCTTGTCGCCCTGTCGTCCGAGGACCGTGCTTCCATCCTTGGGCTAAGAGCTCCCTGAGGCATAGTGTTGAATCTAAAAATCGATTCACCTAGCCACATTTTGTATTTCGGGTTTGAAGGGTGATTGAAGGACCTTATAGTCCTCATCATTCTCATCTCGCATATCCCAACATCTCACTAATTTGAGGTAAGTTAGGGCAGTCTTTTTCAATGATCTTTGTGAAGTTGTTGACCTTAGCTCCACAAGAGCTCAATGGAGAGGAGCTCAAGGGCCCTCTTCCTTGGCCCTTGTTGTGGGAGGGCCGAATGCTCCTCCTCTTAACATCCCACCACTGCAGGATCATCCTCCTTCCCCCTATGATGATCTAAAGTGGGAAGCATACAAACTCTTGGTTGATCAATGTTAGGAGGAGGCCTCTTCTTGATCTCATGTGTGTGTGTGTGTTTTGTGATGTGTTCCCCCATGATCATGCTATGTGTGCCTAGAGGACCCTCGTCACCTATGTTAGTGCTTGGATATAGGTGTGGCTTTTGTGTTGTAAAACTTCTTCTATTTGTATCATCATTCTTCCATGTTTCTGCTTGATTTTCAGTAAATTTGGGGTGATGCAAAGCATTGGGGGCATTTAGGCTTTCCTTCCATGTTGACCCAATTTTTTATTTTTACTTTTTTTTTCGTACATTCTTCCTGATCTGGTTGGGGATTGATGATCTTTCTCCTTGCATCGTAGTTATTATTATATGAGCTTGGACAGATCTGACCCCACTAAACCAGATACCCCTATGCCCTTTGTCTGTGTTTTTTTCTCTTTATCTTTCTCTCTTCTTTGCTTGAGTTTTCCCTCTCATGTGTGACAATGCTCTCTCTTTAACATTTTGATTTTCAGAAAACAAATTCGTTTCCAACAAATATTTTCTTGAAAATCCTCGCAAATCTTTCTTCAGAATCACATTCTCAACTTGTAACTCTAATAGAACATGTTTCCTTCATCATGGGTTCATAAAGAAAGGACTTGAAACCTTCCCTCGAAGTGAGAACAACTTTGATCTTCCCCTCGCGTGGGGGCATATTCTTCCTTTCAAATTGCTTGATGAAGCGAACATCTTTCCAAAGGATCCCTTGATGATGGATCAATCTGGGAAAGAGAACATCTACTTTCAAACTACGTGTCCCTTGAGTGGACCCCCTCTTCACGACTAGTTCCCAAGGGGCCCCTTCGAAAGTTTTTCAAACTATCGATGGTCTGCACGACTGTCCGCTCACTTGCCTACATGGCCGCTTCTTGACTCTGCAGAGTCTGCTTTCCTTGGGTATTCTTCATGTGAGAGATCTTGGGGGGTACCTCCTTGTAGGACTGAGAGCTTGCAGGGCGCTTCCTTTGAGCTTCCTCCATGTGAGAGATCTTGGGTGTGTCTCCCTTGCAGGTCTGAGAGCCTGTAGGGCAGTTTCTTTAGTTTCCTCCATGTGAGAGATCTTGGAGGGTACCTTCCCTACGAAGTTGTAAATTTGTAGGGTGCTTCCTTGGGTATTCTTCATGTGAGAGATCTTGGAGAATACCTTCCTTGCAGAACTAAGAGCCTGTAGGGTGATTTCTTTCTTCAATTTCATAGTTTTGAGCAGCTATGAAGTCCTTTGCTTGCTCTGCACCTTCAGGTATGCCAAATCGTGGTCTACTTCCTTGATGGTTCAGGTATACATTTCTAACCTTACTCCTTTCTTGATCTACTTTACCGAGCACTAATCAATATTCATGCTCGCTAAAGTGGGGGAAAAATGTATAGGAGTGTATTTGCACCCCATGTGGAAATTCCTCTTTTGTCCCTCTCCACTTTAGAAAACCAATTTTGGAGGCTTAATTCCACTTAAGCCTGCTGCTTTCATCGCACTTGGAATTTGTTGAGTGTCGACAAAGGAATTTCTGTCGGGGACACCCGCATGACGCACTTACGTCCCTAGCAGATTTTTACGGTTGAACTTGTAGAGGCATTACACTTCTCATTGGGAGTCAAGTTGTAATGCCCTCTTCGGTCGACTGACCTGAATATGGACGTTTCTTTAATTCCCTCCTTCAAATTTGTTCCTTAAACAAGCATTTTATCCTCTAAGCATTCAATCCAACTCTTTCAATTCATTCACAAGCTCACCTTCACTTACTCTCAAGCTTTCAAGTAACATTCTTGCACTTCATCACAACAAATACAACACTCCATCACTTTGGTACAACAAGTTGGGGACAAAAACCATTGCAGTAGAGGCTTGAGTACTCTCATTTTCTCCCCCAAGTAGCCTTGAGTGCTCTTAGTGGAGGTGGTAATCTTCCCTTTTCTCCTCTCTATCACTTGGTTGAGTTAGCACACTTACTGTTTTGTAGTGCTTTTGTGCTCTTTACTACATTGTTTTCTTTATCTTGCTTTCTTGGCTGTCCATGGAGGTGGAAACACCTAAACGGGGGTTTGACTGAGGCAGGCCCCTATACAACCACCCAAGATTTTCTTCTCTCTCTCTCTTATGTGTAGGTGAATGTGCTTCTGAGGAGCTAGCTGGCGAATGAGTTTCTTTGTGAGATCCTTCTTGCCACATTAAATCTCATATTTTTGCTTTATCATATTAGAGAATATTTCATTTACTTAATCACATTATTTTGGCCCTTTAGTAGTAGTTAGTTGGGCCATTAGCCTATTTTAATAGGTTTCACCTTTCCTCTTCTATTGTCTGCCCATATAGACGCTAGCGCACTTTAGAGATGCCAACGTGTCGTGTTGTCATCCAAGGACCGTACTTTCTTCCTCAAGCATAGAGCTCCTTGAGGCATAGTGTTGAATTTGAAAATTGACTTGCCTAGCCACATTTTGCATTTCGGGTCTGAAGGGTGATTGAAGGACCTTATAGTCCTCATCATTCTCATCCCTCATATCTCAACATCCTGTTAAGCTGAGGTAAGTCAGGGCAGCCTTCCGCATATTGGCCCTCTGTGACCTGGGGCCTTGCATGTGGTGGTCCCCCTATCTTACACACCACAATCCTTAAGTTGTTAAATTATATTACTCAAGGCCTGAAATTCATTAGTAGAATGACCATGTACTTAATGATATGCATAAAATGAACTTTTATTATAGAATTTATTTTGTGTTGGAGGAAGAGTAATTAGGCGGGCTTTGATAAGCCTCAACAAGATTTCTCTTAATCAATAGTAGGGGACATTTCTTTCTCTTGAGAAGAAAATATTTATTTCTTATCACAAGATGTTATACATACACTAGATGATAAAGCATTAGATGAAGATGGGGAGGAATGATCGAAACCTAGACCCTACTTGGAAAAGTATGGTATAGAATTCACTTGATTCCTATCATTTTATTTCATGTTTTCATTACATCCATGTTTAGAAAGAATTGTGTATCCAAGAGCATAACATGCTTCCAACTTAGATGAAGAGATTTTATCTACATGCTTCCAAGAAATATTGGCTTCTTCTCAAGCATGCAAATCCTTTTAAAGTTACACATATTCCTCTCACGTTGATGGGAGTTGAAGAGCTCTCATCACCGCCATGGGGTGATGTTGTTGATATAGAACCAAGTGGAGAAAATGAGATACATGACTATTTTGGTAAGACTGTGAGATTTTGTACTCTCCCATAACTAGAGGGTGTAAAATATAATGCACCCCAATCAATTCCAAAACATATGTTTGAAGAAGAATTATTTGTATTGAACTCTTTGAACTTTGAGGGAAATATTTGAGGCTTCCATTTGAAACAAGGTGTAAAATCTAACTTCCCCCAATCATCATCTAAGTGTTTTGTTGTGGGTGAAAGAAAATTAGGATTACCATCAACTTGTATAGGTTCTACCTTTGAAGTTGGAATCAAAGTATTAAGAGATTTGGAAGTGTTATGATCATGTTGAACTTGTGAATTATAGATTTATTCATCTTTTTTAACCATGGATATCTTTTTATTATATTCATACTTCATTTGATGGTGAAGAGTAGATAGGACTCTCTTCATGGCATGAATCCATAGGCTAGCTAGGAGAAGATTGTATGAAAGAGGTCCTGACATGATATGGATAAGGGTAGGAAAACCATAGGTCCATTCTCAATGGGTAGCATGATCATTCATAATAATTGCTTATTAAAATTGTCAAAGAAACTAATATTAACATCATTGGCTTCTATGAGATTCTTGTCCACACCAATTTTATCTAAGAGATAATGTTGCAAATAGTAAGACCCTCTCCATTGTCTATGAGAGTACGCCTAACTCTAGTTTCATTAATGATAATATTTATCATTAGGGCTATTAGAAGAATAAGAAGATTATCATTGATATGCTTACCAACAACATGAGCATGAAGTATAAGTTGTACAATATGCAGTTCAGTGTTGTCAGTGATGTCAACATTGTATTCTGGTATGAATATCGCAATGCAGAACAATTTGTACAACTTGATCATGTTTGAAGATGTCTATCCAGTGGAAATTTGAAAGAAGGTTTGATCTAGTGAAGACAATTGAAGTGAGAAATTGACTAAGTGTCAAAATAGGTAATTTAGTGTACAGGACATCCAACATTTTGGTCCGCATTGGTCTGCTATGTAGAATCTCACTCTGTGGTTTTAATATAATTTTCTTGGATGGTAGAGGAGTTTATATCCAAAATTTCATAGTGTTTCAATTTTTGGTGTTGAAGATATTAATGAGAAAAGTTCCAGTCTAGTAGTTACAATGTTACTAGTACAATATGTATATTTTAGAGGATTTGCATCTCTCTACAGATTGGTATATGGATTTGCAGATTTGTGGAGATATTGATAGGTTGTAGTAGCACCTATATTCCAAGTGTAATGAAGTTTTGAGGTCCATGTGTTGGTTTGAGGTTGAGCAATTGATGAATTTTGTTGTTAGAGTATTATGGAGTTTGAATATGTATTTATCTGTTATCTAGGAGCTATTATAGGTCCATGCTGACCTATTTTGATTTGTTATATTTTGAATCTTGGCACAAATCATGTATATATGTATTTTGATTTGACAAGATATAATCTGTATGATACGTCTAATTAGGCCAACGTAATTGGTGTTGTAAGTGTTTATAGATGAAGCAAATATATATGTAAGATATTTTTCGGTGTTTTGGATGATGAGTGATGATATGTTTAGTTGATGTGAATTGTAAGAGTATAAGGAGAATGCATATTAGAGTAGAGTGTTAGTGTAGATCAGTATGAAGTGTGTGAAGTCGGTATATATTGAAATTCAATGGAATTGTATCCTAGCATGTTGTAGATGCATTTGTAATAGTTCAAATCTTGGTTGTGTGCCACCACTCTCTTCTATATTTTCTTCTTTCAGTGGGTAGTGAGTCCACTTGTAGTGAGAAATTTTGTAATATCTTAGAACTAGTTTATAACATATTGTGAGCTAATCCTCACTGTGGTTTTTCCCATTTTTGGTTTTCCACATAAAAATATAGTGTTCATGTGTTATGTGATTTGATGATTGCTTTCATGCTTTCCTTTCCCACTGCAAATTGAATGTGCTATGTGAAATGAATATTTAAATGATTAAGTGGTTTTAGAGAATACTAATTCAACCCCCCTCTCAGTATTCTGGGTGTTCAACAATTGGTATCAGAGCTTGGTTCCTTGGAAGGAGATTAACCACTTGGGAAGATCTTGGAGGTTGAACACATGGCTATTAGAAGATTTCCTACTCCTTCAGAAGAGATACTTGTTGTTGGATTTATAGAAGAAGAGTGCATGGTTGACATGAATGGAGAACTTAGAATAGCTCTTGAAGATATGGAAAGGATTGAAAGTGAGAACAAATATCTTAAGGAGAATGTCAAAGAAGCAGATGAATGCATCAAAAAGTTGAGAGAGAGAATCAATAAATTTAGAGGAAGATATAAGGAGGTCAACGAGAAGTTGAACCAAGCCAATGAAACAACTACCAGTCTAAAAATGCAAGTTGAAGAAGGAAAGAGAATTGAATAATGTCTGAATACAAAGATGAATCATAAATTTGAAGAATGTTCATAAATTTAAGAGGAAGTTGTGACCTCAAGATCAGATCTGGAAAAGGAAAAGAGTCATGAAGAAAAATTCACGACGAGTTCTACAAATTTTGATGAAATGATTGCAAACCAAAAAGGATCCAAAGATAAAGGATTAGGGTTTGAGAAAGGTGAAAGCTCAAAGATAGATCAAACTCCAAATCAACCTAAAAAGAAGACTGAGGACAAGAAGAGCAATGGAAAGAAAGTTTGGAATCAAAGGAGATACTTTAAAAGACTACTTATTAAACAACCAAATGCACAAAGTTTCCCATATTTTAATGGTTTCTATTATTCTTGCAATAAATTTGGACATAAGGCTATGGAATGTAGAAGCAGAATGAATCAGAATGTTCAATATTTTCTCAGTCAGTGCTTTACATGCAAGAGGTTTGGTCATAAGGCTAACAAATGCAAAAGTCAAATGATGAATTTCTATAACAATCGTATGAGGGCTCAATATTTCAATGTCTACTATTATGCATGCAATGGATTTCGACATAAAGCTATTAAATGTAGATCTAGAATGAATGGAAGTAAGCCTATTCATAAGAATATCATATGTTGTACTTATAGTAGACTTGGACATATCTCTAAGTTTTGTAGAAGAAAGAATGTAAAGAAGAATGATTTAGTAAAAAAAGTTGATCCAGTTGAGATGAAGAAAGGGATGGACAAGATTTGGAAAAGGAAGGAAGAAAGTGATACTAAGGATGAGTTTGTACTAGCATCTAGTGCAGATGTTTCCTCTGAAAACTAAGAAGAAAGCTTTGTCCTAGGGGGAGCATTAATAGAAAATTCTATATCCCCTACCATATAAATGGTGATGATGCTTCAACGCGTGGATATGAGGTATGGATCAATATGCTTGATCTATTGGAGAAAGAACCAATGAAAAATATTGAGTTGCAAAAATTTGTGGAGCATTTGAAGTTGACTATGCATACAATTAGGGTTTGATAGCTTTATCAACTGAAGCATTCAATACAAAATTAGTGTAGACACTGAAAAATGTCCTAAGTCTGCGAACATCATTTTTCTTGGTCATTATCCTCTGATAATTAAGTAATTTTAATTATTTGATTATTCTTGATAATATTCCTCTATTAATTAAATAATTTTTAATTATTTAATTAATTCACTTTCTAATCTTTATTCTATCATGATCAATTAAATAAATTAATTGCATCACTAATATCCCCTCTTCTTCAATAATTAAATAAGATACTATTTATTTAATTATTCGCTTGTCATCTTTTGTCTATGGTTAAATAATTATTATTTAATTATTTAACTATTCACTCCCTCTTTTAATTCTTCTATTGTTAAATAATCGTCAAAATTATTTAATTATCCTCCATGTGTCTCTTGTATTAAATAATTAAATCAATTTAATTATTTAATGCCTCTTTTCACATTTCTTCTTATGTAATTAAAATAATTATGCAAATTATTTTAGTTGAATCTCCACTTGTCCTTTTTCTCAAATAAATAATTCAAATGAATTATTTATCCTTCACTTGGCCAAACATTCCTTTCTCATGAATTAATTATTTGTCAATTTTTAGTTCATCCATTTCCTCCCACTTGCTCATTAATATCTATCATAGCCATCGACATCATAGCCATCCCTAGCCCACCACTTTTGGTGCATCAATCCTCCACTATTGATCTTGGCATCTTTCTAGAAGTTTTATCTTGATTGTCCATTTGAATGGTTGTCTATAAAAGCAACCTTCCTCCTTCATTTTTTCCTTAACAATCATTATCTCCAACTTTCTTGCTTACTATTTGTAGGTATTTGCACAACTTCAACAAAAATTTTGAGGGAAATATTGGCAAAAGAAGAAATAGGAAATACAAGAGAAGTGAATCAACTGTAATGGGGAGTGCTTTATTTTGTTTGTTTTCATTTTGATTTCTCTCTTTATTTGTATTCTCTTGTTTTGGATGAGGTTTTTAGCTTAGAAGTGTTGTGGCTGTCACTTTATCTATGCTAGAATGTTTACCCCCATCTTACATTGGTGAACCTGACATGAAGACAAAATTTTACAAGATTTTATAGATCTTTTTATCTGTTTTTGTAGGTTTCCAATACATAACGACACATTTTCTCGAAACAACGATGCATCTGGTAGGAAACAACACATTTGATGAAAAGAACGATGCATCTGTAGAAGGAAATGATAGGCGGTAAAATTTGAATTCAAAATTGTGATGCAATTGTTCTGGTGTGACACAACACAACAACAAATTTGCTGAAAAGAATGACACAACTACCTCTCTAATATAAAATTTCTTGTTTTCTATTTATTTTCAATTTTTCTTTTGGGTTTTCAAGTAGAGTAGGGTTTTTGGTTGCTAACTTTCTATTTTTAGCGTGTGGCTTTGGATTTTTGTGTTTATTTTTCAACTACAACTTGCATTAGAATGATAAGGATAAAATGAATCTGCATTTTCACTCATAAGGATTTAAAAAGAACAACAATCTGCATTCTTACACTCATGGGTATTAAAATGAATTTTCATTATATACCATTGGCATAAAATGAATCCAAGTGTCTTCAAATCATAAGCAAAAGGGTAAAATCAACAAGTGTCTTTCGTGTTTGGTGATTTGTAACTGTCATAGAGTGTGTATGCTCTCCTCTTGTGCCATTTGATGAACTTGACTGACCAAAAGTACCTCTTTTGCATTTGTATAATCACACCACACATTTGGATTTGGTGCTTAAAATGAACCCCATGTGAGTGTGAGGAAAAGACACTAAATATGCTCTCTCCTTACGCTTCGTGCGATCTAGGATGATAAAAAATAAGCATTGACAAATACGAAAGACTAATAATTGTACATTTGATAACACATTAAAATCAGACTGATAAGAAAATATCACACACATAAAATCATCACATAACACCAAAATTTGTCTTGAGTGGAAAAACCCTCTTGGGGAATAAAAAACCACTCAAAAAATCTTTCCTTTATTCACTTAGAGCACCAATTCTTTTACATTTAGGAGCACCAACTCCACAAAATACAGGAGCACCAACTCTACAAAAATCAAAAGCACCAACTTCATGAGATACAGGAGAACCAACTCCTTTACAAAGCAACAAATTATAGCATTCTATAAGAACCCTAGAAGTGCAATTTTTGCAACCCTAGAATCACAATAGAAGACTATGAATATCCTCATCAAGTTCATTGAAGAATGTTGTGTATCAACATCTTCTCAATTAATAAACAGATTTTCAATATAGAACAACTTTCTGTATCAAAATAATCACTTAAGAAGTACTCATGAAAATCTCCTCTTCTCTTCACCAATACATCATCTAAAAAAAAAACCAAAAACCCCTTTTTAAAAAAAGGTACATAATCTTTGCATACAATTTTTGTAACTATAAAAACCATCTCGAGTTGGGGTTTTTGAATAATAAACCCTTTTACCAATTTTGCAGCTAAAAACAAGATAAGTATATTTCAATCATAACCCAAGAGAAGAATCATTAGAAACCCTACAGGATTGTTAACCAACCTCTTCAAACATATTCCTTAACAAAAAAATTATCAAAAAATTATTCACAAAACCAACATCATTAACCTTCTCTTTAACCAACTAATCCAAAGCCCATATTAAATAAAATTTGCAAATATATGGTGGAAGAAATTGAATGAGAAACATGATGACCTGTCAAGAAGTTCCCCAATGACCCAATTGGTTGCCACTGAATCTCCACTGACTAACTTCCACATTTGATCTCTTAATAGCTTACAGTCAATGTTCAATATTAATCAAAGTTCCAATACATCGAACCATCCTTTACACACAAATTCTTTCAGAGTGTTGATCTGCAAATTAGAAAACATATAGCAGTTGCTAGGGTTCCAGAACTATACATAATGCATAATAAGTTTCCCCTAGCTTTTTATTTGAGTCTTTGGAAGAATTTATCAAAAACAATGATGCTTTGAAGTCTAGTAACAAAAACTCAATAATACGCATGATTTAATTAGACATCATATGATTTTGAATCCGAGTTCAAAGTCTTTTGCCACGGATGCCAACACACATTATTGCCACATCATAACCAAACATATGCTTCCAGTTCCAAGTCACCAATTCAACAATCGATGACTTTGAAAACAACAAACAATAACATTCATAGTCAAATACAATCATAATACCTTGCACTACCTTGTCATCTAATGAATGAAGTTGATAACACATGTTACCACTTGAAAAATGAACTCAATAGTTTGTTGATAACTTCGTCACAGCCATGTGATTTTTTAATAAAGTCATCTTCCTATAAATTGCAATAAGACTGATATAATTCCATATGCAAGTGCACAATATAAACCATATAAATATGCCCGATGTCTCATATGATGAAAATATAAAACACTTCCAATTTTGAAGTTAGCCTTTTATTGTAGAGGCTTTAGAATCTTTTAAAATTAAATATGATGCAAATAATGAAATATTCGAAGTCTCAATATCATATTAGATGGAGATGACAAGTTCTATGGACCTTTTGAATTTTATAATGTAAACATGAAAACAACCTTAATATCAAAGTAAAATGCCTTAAAAATAATACAGTAGTGCAATAAAAGGAGATTAATAATGCACTAATATATTATTCAAAGACAACCTGAATATACCTGCTAAATATACCTGTGGAAATCACTATGGAATGTAGTCTTTGAGGAATCAAACTAATAAAACACAAGTAATAAACATTGTTAGCTAAAGATCTGAATCAAAGACCTATAACTATATAGCATATATCAACCAATCAGAAGCTGAAACATGTTCAGCATGTGAAAGCTAAACTTCAACCATGTAACCAGTTTTGTCATCAAGGACAAACATGATAAACAACTGAAAGCCAATAGTTTGTTGTTGTAATGAGAGGTATCATTGTATTGATGGTGGGGATTTGTGTAGTGGATGGTGCAATTGATATGCTTGGTCCTTGAGAGACCATGTTTATGGATGGTGTCATAATTGCTTGGGTTGCTTGGATGGTTTCCATCTATTGTTGTGATATCAATGGAAAGATCAGAGGATTCGACATGATGTTTTGATTGATGATCGGGGGTTTTTTTTACTTTTATTGAGTGGTGGTAAAGGAGGTAACCCCAAACCAAGAGGTGGTTTGGATGTTAATGGAAAAGGTGGTTTAGATGTTAATGGAAAAGGTGGAAGTGGTGGAAAAATAGGTGGTGTACTCCCTTGAGGAAATGATGAAGATGAAGGGTCAAAGATGCCCCCTGGTCCAAATAACCCACCTCCTCCATGTGAAGTCATAGGGAGAGAGGTTTGTGTGTTGAGAGGATATGTCGACGTTGTGTGACAAGATGATGTTGGGTCATTGGGGTCTTGAAAGGTGAGCGGAACATGTGGGTGTAACGAATTCAATGGGACAGATTGACCCAAGATGGTGTTCGCATCCAAATCTTGGTTGTTCACAAGGGGGTGT
This sequence comes from Sequoia sempervirens, assembly GCA_007258455.2. NCBI lineage: Eukaryota > Viridiplantae > Streptophyta > Pinopsida > Cupressales > Cupressaceae > Sequoia > Sequoia sempervirens. The sequence goes on from VDFB02253353.1 coordinate 25,491, forward strand.
GTTTGTAATGCATGGAGTAATGAGCTCCTCTTGTTAACAATTGGTTGAGTTGGAGCAATGGATGATGTGATTTGTGGGATGCTTTGAGTAATGTTTTGAAATGGAAGTGTGGACGAGATTGGGGGTGGATGAAATTGGAGGCATGATCCCAAGAGACTTCTCCAAAATAGTGCTTACATCATAATCAAAAGGGAGTTTAGCCCCTTCTTTAGCTAATTCAAGCATGTATTTGGAGGGATTGAGTCTCATCATGGTATTGACAATTATGTGAGTTTCAAGATTTTGAACCATTTCAATGATTTCGTCTTATGTCATTCCTAAGACATTATTGGTGACGTCTTCCACTTGACCTTCCTCTTGAGGATTTTGTGATTATAGAGGAAGATTGAGCGTGGGATTGCTAGACCCAACAGGATTGATTTCAGAAATGGTTTGGCTTGGGTCACTTGAAGTTGATGTTTCTTTGTTCGTTTCCATGTTCTTCTTGTGTTGAGACCTAGTTTGAACCATAAAATAGGGATCAATTTTCAAGAATGTAAGAGATGAACCTCTAATTCTTTGGATTGATCTAATCTTTAGGTGCAAAAAGAAAGTTTAAGATATTAAGGATCAAAAGGATGGTGATGAGATGATGAGATATGAATGATTGGTGAACGATTGTAACTCTTAGGAAACCTTGAGGAGGATACTACACTTTAGGACTTTCAGATTGATTGTTTGATTTTATTTTGGATTTTTTTATTTTGGATTGGTTTTATTTGATTTTGATTTTGATTGGGGATAATGAACTCATAAACTCTAAGAGGTTGGATATTGTCTTAGAGTGAACTTGTCCACAAGATGATAATTTGACTAAGTGTGCAAAGAAGGATTCATTTACACACACATAGTTAAACAAGATGATTTGGATTTGTTTTGATTTTTTATTTCAAAAGGATTTGCCCAAATTTTAGCATAGAGGATTTTTTCAAGATTTCCAAGAGTTGTTGGTGAGGTGATTTTGATTTTATGTTTGAAGGATGAATGAAAGTTTTGATTTTGATCCTAAGAGACTTAGAGAGACTTTGTTTACTAGACCAAGGTGTTAAAGAACATGTTAATAGTTCCTATGTGAGATACTCAAACCTTTGAAATAGACTTGGATTTTGAAAATAGTAAAATGAATACAAATTTGGATTGTTCCTTGATGCACGTTTGTAAAAGTTGAAGGTCAATCTTTCTCTAAACTCATAAAGCATAGACAACCTTTTCTTGCGAGCTTTTTGACTAAGACCTTTGGACTTTGGTTTTCTGATTTTGATCTTTTGGGAAATCATTTGGAAGAGCACATGTGTGGGTCCAATTGTTTCCTTTTCTTTTCTTAGTGAGTTCTTTTTACGACAAAAAATTCTTGATTAGGTTTTCAAACGAAATGTCCAATGTCCCAATTTCTTCTCATCCCATAAGGTCCATTATGTGGAAATCAAGGAAATTAAGGAAAAAGTTCCCTATTGTTGAATTTAGTGAGAAAATGGAGATATAAATTCAAATTCTTAGAAGCCTCTAAGGATAGAATCCCTAGGGCAAGCAATAACACTTGGATTTTGTCAAAAGGTATTTGCTTCCTAAAGGGTTTGAAATTTGATGATCATGTTTGAATGTTTGTTTTCCAATGTTTAAGATCCAAGAAAAGTGTTTTGATTCCAAGAACATGCACAACCCTACGGATAAAAAGGAAATATTTGTTGAATTCCCACTTGGATAAATCCAACTACGCCTACTCTTAGCGGATGATTAGATGCTTGACCACACAGGCTCCCCCTTACAATGCACTCACTTCTCGGGTCATCCAAGCATCAATACCCATGAAACTCCCATGGCATACTTCTCATCTCTACTAAGATCCGTAAAAATGTGGGATGACTTCAGAACGATCGTTCTTGCACCAACAAATAGATTAAGGATTTGGACCTTCTAAACAAGAGGTTCTAGTATAGGAATTTTGTTCATGGGGGATCATCCATACGGCAAGAGACCATTGCTTCCCTCCTTTTTGGAACAATCCTCGTGATACTTGAACTTTCCTCAACTACCCACACTTATATACTAGTTGGAAGTTGCTTGGATTTAGCATGTTCTCATTCGGGTCATTCCCTTGGGTGATTACTTTTTCCCACAAGGCAGGTCCTCTAGAGATAAACAAAAGTGAGCAAGTACATCCGTAGTTCGATCAATCTTTGTTGAGAAACAAAGAGAGAACACACACGATATACTCCACTGACACTCGTAAGATTTTTTCAATTTTAAGAATACCAAATTGAAGTGTGGAGGTAATCACTTATACAACTTAATATCACAAAAATCCTTTTGATTCTTAAGATCGTTGTGAGGCACGAGAGAAGCGCATACGTCTTTTATATGATATTACTTTGGATAAGAGATTAAAAAACATAGAAGCACATGTTCATTTTAATCCCTCAAAGCAATAATTGGATTCTTTTTAAGCGCCAAAAGGAAAAGTGAAAGTTGCTTGTTCAATTGTTAAACCTTAAACAAAATCTAGTAAGTTTCCTAAGGTTCTTTTTAATCCTTTTGTCTTATTCTTTTTAAACCCAAATTGAAATCTATTGATTCCTAAAAGCATGAAAGATAGAAAATCCTTAGAAAATGGATTATAATTTCTCCCCAAAGTGTTTAAAAACACTTGATACAATGAAATGATGATGTCATAGAAGCCTTCGTCTTTGTTTCCTCTTTCACATTCAATCAAGCCAACCTACAAAAACTAGTCAGAACTACAAAAACAGAGGTTAAAAGCTAGTTAGTAGTCAAAAGCAACCAAAATAAAAAAAGACACATGTTAAAATTAATCCGAAAATGCCTTTTACCCAAATCTAATGGTGCAACCTATAGAGGTGGTGCATTTTGGAGGATCAACAACACTATATGGCACCACTAGGACTAACAGTGATGCTCTACAAAAAATCTAGTGAGCTCGATTGTGGCGTTGTTTCAGTAAGCGGCGCAGTTTGGAGTTTAGTTGATCAGTCATTTGGAAAATGATTCCAGCATCGTAGTTTGAAATTCAAATTTCTGGGCAAGAAGACCTCAGTGACAGAGTTTGGATTTTGCAGCGTCGTTGTATGGCACCGCTAGACTGGTAGCAGCGCAGTTTCTTGTAGGCACAAAAGTGTCAAAAAACAATAGAATTTTCACAAAAAAAATGTGTTAATTTCTTCATATTTTCCCTCCTTCTAGCGCCAAAATGTGAATGTCAAAGTTAGACTTCCACAAACATGATAAACAATCACACAATTAGTCCATTATGCAAATTAAATCAACATTCCCCATAGAATTCATTTGAAATGCACAAAATAAGAAATGGAAATGAACACAAATGAAAACTATCTAATCCTATCTAATGCAAGAAAACTCTTAATCCCATGGGGGAATTGGTGCCATTTTGATGTGGAAAATGGCCCTTTCCCAATCCCTTGTAAGCTTGAGTGATGATTTGATGAAGATTTGATACTCCTTGGTTGAATTCCTACATAACCTATCTATGAAAATGTGAAGATGGATGAACAATGGATGAGAAAATTCAAAATCTGAAGATAATGTCTTTGCATGAAGTCGTGGATCCAAAATCAAAATGAGAGCCTCTTATTTATAGATGAGGGTGATGAAGAATGAGGCAAAAGGGATGAATGTGGGATCAAACACCAACCAATGATCAAGTGCCACTTGTCAACATGTGAGTGAACAAAGGTGGAGCACATTTTTGTCATTGTGCAATTAAATGCAATTAGGTGGAATTTCAAAATGGATGAAATGACATGTTGGAGGGAGGATAAAATGAAGTTAATGCCACTTGGATCAAGGAAAAAAGACATGTAAGAGGTTTAAATGCCTTGTTGGATGTACAAACCCTTTTGGAGGGGATTTTCAAATTTAGAGAATATTCCAACATTGATGCCTTTTTGAAAGTAATTGAGGATTTAATAAATAAATTGAAATAATTTTCATGAGCAAGTTGCAAAATTTATAGGATTTAGGTGATTAAGATTAAGATTAAGATTAATCAATGTTTGATTAATTTAAAAGGAGATTAGTTGATTTGACCATTTTGATTTAGATTTTTGGATTAATTTAAATCAAAATGAGAGGAATATGATGTAGACTTAATTAAATAAAGGTTTTGATTTATTTAATTAAAAGAAGATGATGTTAGATTAAATCAAATAAAGATTGATTTAATTAATTTAGTAGAATGACTTTAGAGATCTAATTAAATAAAGTGAATTATTTAATTAAAGGGAGCAATTAAATAAAATTGATTTATTTAATTAACAAGAGATGATGAATTAATCAGATAAATAATGATTTATTTAATTAAGAGATGAAATGTGATGAATTTAATCAAATACAAATTATTCGATTAAATGATTAGCAAAGGAGATGATTTAGGACGAAGCGGTGTTAGTAAAATTAGGATCAGGTGTATAGGATCAATGGATACATTTTTTGTGTCTACAAACCCTTCTAACAACATTTTATTCAAAATGGTTTTTAAACCAGTCTCACTAATGTGGCCCAATTTACGATGCCACAACATACAAGTATTTTCAGATTTTTCAATTACATTGGTAGAGTTAACAATAGTAGCAACTTCAAGCCTACACAGATTCCCCTTCCTTGTCCCTGTTACTATCACCAAAATTCCTCTTGCCTATCTACAACCATGCTTATAAAATGTTACATTTATTCCCAAGTCGTTCAACTTTGAAACTAAAATCAAATTTCTAGCTACTCTAGGAACATGCAAAACACAAGGGAGGGTTTTAATCCTCCAATCACTAAAACACAATTGAATCTTACCCCTTCCAACAATAGGATATGAAGAGTTGCCATCGAGGTAGATTTCACCTCCATCATATTTTTCATATGTGGAAAACCACTCCTTATGAGGAGTCATATGAAATGAGCATTCTGAATCAATTGACCAATGTTCAGTAGTCATAGTATGAAGACAAGAAACCAAAGCTTCATCACCTGAATTTGAGGATTTCTCTATAGAGGAATCAACTTGTTTCTTTGGATTTTTGCATTCCTTCTTCACATGTCCTATTTTTCCATAGTTCCAGCATTTCACTTTGTTCTTCTTTCCAGGAGTCTTATATCTACCCTTGGATTATCCTTAGGCCCATTCTTATCTCCTTTAGACCCTCTTTATTTAGGCCTTCCCCTAACATTGATAGCATCACCTGAACTATCCATAGCCTTTTTCCTCATTTCCTATGACAACAAAGTTGCTACAAGAGTATCCATCTTTGGATCTTCAATGTTAGCAGTGATAGCAAGTACAAAATTATTCCAAGACTTAGGTAAAGAACAAAGAAGCATAATACATTTATCTTCTTCTTCAACATTAACATCAATAGAGGCTAGTTGACTCAAAACCAAATTAAAATAATTTAAATGCTTGGCTATAGATTCACCTTCCATCATCTTAAGAGAAAATAACTTTCACTTCAAGTAGAGTTTATTTACCAAACTTTTTGCTTGATAGATCTCACCTATCCGGTTCCACAAAGCATATGTAGTCCTTTACTTTGATACATTCAATAGAACAGAATCATAAAGACATAATCTGATAGTACCTCATGCCTTTTTATCTATCTTCTCCCAATCTTCATCACTCATTTTCTCGAGTTTCTTTTCATTTGTTACAGCCACCCATTGATCTCATTCTTCAAGGAGATCCTCCATTTTCAACTTCCACAACTCAAATCCAACTTCTTTAAATTTTTCTATGTCCAAACGCGAAGAAGTTGCAACCATGGTTTAACACAAAAAAAACTACAAAAAATAGATTAACCAAACTCCCACTATAGCTCAAAAAACCTTCGTTCTACCACCCAAGACACAAAATTGGCTAGGATCTAATACCAAATGTTAGAAAAAAATAGGTTACAATAAATAATAGAAGCTTAAACAACTGTAAATAAGATCTAACAGTGTTAACCATATGGAGTTTAAATTAGCTATAACAATGAAATGCAACAACGAAAAAGTAGAACACATAACACAATGTTTAATGTGGAGAAACCCTTTCAAGAAAAAACTCCACCAAAGAAGAGATGAATAGCTTTTATTAACAACAAATATGTTTACAATACATCCACTCTAGCTCCTCTTCAATCTGGAAACATCTGTGTACCTATAAAACATCTCATAGTGTCTCCAACTCAACCCTCAATATATAGACTCATGGGGGCTCAAAATACCACCATAAAACATTACCATGGGTCAAAACAAGGTTCAGAAATACCATGGTAAAAATCCATTCGACCCCTTACATGCTAAACATGGTCTTTTACATGACATTACACCTTACAAGTTGTCATAAGAATCTCTAAAAAATAGGAGATGATCTTACATGCATCATAAACCATCAATAGCTATGCAAAGATTCTCTTACGCATGTCATAGATGATTCTCACGTCCAAAGTGATATCCCACAATTTTAGCCCTTATAGTTGTCATAGAATCCATCATAACATCCTTAAAAATAGGCTTTCCATGTTATACCACTAAGTGGGCATCTTTTGACAACAAATAACATAATTTTCAAGGCGTCGACATGTGGCAAAAGTGCCAACTCAAAATCTCAGGCCCCTTTTTATGGAGCACAAGTATTTAATAAAAAAAAGATATTTATCCATGGGAAAATGTAAAATAATAATAAATAAATAACTTAGGAATTTCCAAGGTTGAGACACCTTAATTCCCAACATAAAAAGGTAGAAGAATTGTGAGAGAGAGTGGATTTCTCCAATTATTTGAGTGGGACATAGCCTCAAAATTTGCTTTGGATACAATAAGAGACTAGGGTGGGGAAACATTCACATCAGATGAGCATGTTGAAAAAGTCTACTTTGGATCAGGTTTTAGTCCAAGATTGGAAACCCAAGAAATATGGGCAATGGCTCAAACCTTTAAGAAGACTAGAGTAGAAGATTCAATTCAAGAGATATATGGAATTTTGATTGTGAAGAGGATATCTGAAACCTTAGCTCCTCAGAAAACATCCTTGGTTATGCACAGTAAAATGTTTAGTGAAGCAACCACAAAAAGGTAAAAAAGTCAAATATGATATGTTGCATGAAATGCGTGTGAAATTACAAAATAAGTACAATAAAGTGGTGGCCCAACTACCCTAGCCACATGTTGCTTCTCCTTCCCCTCCTAAGACAACATTAGCTAAATTTTCAATTCAAGATAGAGAAAACCTATCTCTAAGAATAAAAGATTTGAAGGAGAAGCTGAAACAAAGTCAGGAAAGTGAAAATTTGGCTAAAGAGGAGGCCAAAAGGTGTCTATTGATATAATTGATTATTTATTTGGCCACAAGCTCTCCTACTTATTGCATAAAATTAAGAGTCCCTATAAGGAATATGATGGATTATAGAAAGCATATGCCAAACATATACAATTACAAATTGACTTCTAGGAGAAGTTGAATAACTGGATCCTCAAGGCCACCTTCATCAAATAAATTAGTAAAATGACATCTTTTGAAAATAATGCTCCTAAAAATTTGGTACAAATCATCAAGCATATTGATTTTTTAGGAGAAGTCTTCGCTTTTAAGGCCAAATTGGATATGCAACTAAAGGCCAACTTGAAGATGTTTGAAAGTATAGAGAAGAGGGTCATGCCTACAATTTTGGACAAGTCAAGAACAATGAAGCCTCTAGAGATATGAAAGTCTAAGTTTATTGATATTATCCCTTCCCTATCAGCATATATATACATAGATGGTATGCTATATGTAGCTCTCCTAAATACTTCAATTGATAGTTTATTTAAATTGGAGTATGACTTGGACATTTTTGCAAAAGAAAATAAGGCTAGAATGGATGCAAGATATAAGGCCCATAAAAATAATGTCCAAAAATTTCTAAATTTCCAAAGGACTTCTAAGGAGGAAAATAATTCATGGTTAGAGAAGTCTATCGAATAAGTATCTCCTTGAGTTCCTTTTTGTCATTTTTCCAAGGTGGAGGCCTTTTTTTCTCGTGTGGCCCAGTCAACATTTTCCTCAATGGTTTTCCAAGAAGATACAATATCAAAGGGATGGAGGAGCTCAAATAAATAAGTATACATCCTCTCTATTGTGCCTCATCATTCAAACGTGATGAGTACCCTCTTTAGTGACCTTTGCAACCATTTTTTTCATTTAGTGAAAATATTTATCTTTTACAATGCAGTTGTAACTTATTTTTGTTTGATACTTAGGATGATATTTTGAAATAAAATGTGTCATTTGTACATGGATTGAGGCTTATTTTTCCCTTGTTTCTATAAAAGGGAATTCAGGTCCATTTTTAGATGATCTTGAATTTTTGTAAGTAAAGAGTTTACATTTTAAGTCTATACTAGTTAGGTTTAGGTATTCTAAGGAAGAACTGTAAATGTAATTATCATTTTGTATAGCAATAAAATTTTGAATATAAGAGCTTATTGTGATAATTTCACAGTAAATTGTCTCATAAATTATATACTTCATTACACTTATGAATATAAATTGATCAATGATCATTTTTCCCCATCGTTGGAATTTTCTGTAAATAAATATTTCTAATATAACTTATATTCAAGTAGTAGATTAAATTGTTGTATTAGAGATATTGAGGGTTATGAATGTATGCAAGGACTATTAAGAAGAGTTGATTGTAAATTTTGAAGGATATCATTGTAAGGTAGTAATATACAAGTTTTTCATAGAATTTATTTAAATAATGTTATTCAAGATATAATTACATTTATTTTGACTTTGTAACCCAAGTTTAAGGTTCCAATTTGAGTATGAGTATTGGTTACATATCCATGATCATCAATTTCTAAAATTAATTTTCCCTTTATTTTGTAACTTATTTCTTAATATTATCTTATGTTCTCAAAGCCAACAATGCATAAAACCTCCAAGAATCTAACCAATTAAGTTAGATTCATGTATAACTCTTTGTATACCATAAGAGAACATATTTTTTATAACAATATCTTGCTACAAACTATGTGTAATTTCATTAGATATTGTAAATGACCACCCTCTTAGGTTTTTCAGAGCATGAAGTGGCCAACCTCTTGAAGTATTTGAGCATAAGAAATTTTGGCTTTTTAAATTATATCAAGAACCAGTTGGAAATCATAAAAAACAAACCAACAAGAAATTTGGGTTCTCCAAAGACATTCAGACCAATTCCTTGGTTTCAAGTTCCTTACCTTCCCTTAATTTCTCTTTCTTGTTGAGAAAATGTGTCTCAACCTTGCAATTATATAAGTTACTATTGATACATGAGGTATTGTTCAGTCGAGGACGACAAGAGGGGGGATCCCGCCACTCCCCCCCCCCCCCCCATGAGGGATCTGGGGGGATCATCCCTCTAGCTAGGGATCGAGGGGGCAATGGGCTCTGACGGGGGCTCGTGAGCAATGCCCCCTGAAGGCAAATTTTTTATACACTTTATTATTGTAAATATGGACTATTCATCATTATGTCTCATATTTGACAGTCGATATTTTATTAGCTTGACTTTCCCTAAAGGCAACCCTATTTTATGAGGGCATTGTATTATGAATGTGAGAATCTTTCTCTGCAAGTATATTATAATCTTTGTGATTTTTGAATAATATATTGGGTGGATTTTGGAGTGGGGTTTTTCTTCTGAAATGGTTTTCCCCACGTAAATCATTATGTTGTGGTATGCATAATATCTATATCTATTTTTTTTTAAGTTTTTGTAACTGTTAAAGGTTTGTACATGTTTTGCATTATTCTCCTCTCAAGATTAGTGTACATTTTTTTCCACTACCTTAGCTTCCTTACAAGTGGTATCAGAGTCTAATCACCTTTGGTTTCAGTTGTGGGTTGTTGGGTTTTTTGAACTAATCCAGATTTAAGTGGGAGCTTGTGAAAAAGACACTTTGTGACCTCATTGCAAGAATTATTAGATGGTGAGTTCATTAGGGAGAATAGAGATGGAGAATATTTTTGGAAATAATTTTGAAATGTGGAAGTTGAAGATGGAGGATTTGTTGATAGATTGAGATCTGTGGGATGTTGATGAAAATATTTCAAGGGCTGCAAATCCTACTCAAGCTACTCAATATGATGTTATGGATTGTAAAGCCAAGGGTCTAATCAGATTGTGCTTAGAATAATTTTTTCTAATCAATTTCCATGAAGATACCTCTACACAGAGACTATGGAAGAAGCTTGGTGAGATGTATTAATCCAAAACGATGAAAAATATTTTCTTGAGGAAGAAATTGTATTCTTGAGAATGGAAGAGGGTTGATGAATTACATACCACCTAGAATCATTCAATATGTTGGTGGCTTAGTTGGTATCAATTGGTGTCAAAATGGATGAGGAAAGGAAATGTTAGATCCTACTTTGTTCTTTTCCTGATTCATGGGATTCTCTTGTTATGGCTATTGGGAATATTTATGTTATATTGAAGATTGAAGATGTTTTGGGTTTTTTTCTTTCTGAAGAGATGAGGAGGAAGGTATTCATTAGTGCCAAGGAAGACCTGAATGTTCATGGAAGACCTAAGGAAAAAGTCAAGAAGAATGAGAAGTGTGACAAATCTAAGTCCAAGGGGAGATCTAAGTCTCCTGGAAAGTCCAAAGTTATTTACTAGAACTTTGGTAAGCCTAGACATGTTCATAAGGACTGCAAAGAAGAAAATAAGAAGAAAAAGAAGAAATTTTAATATAATTTTGAGTTTGATAAGGATGATGGTGATGCATTCATTGCAGCTTTGGCAACTCATGTAGGTAATGATGCATGGTTAATTGACTTAGGTGCATCTTTCCATATGACCTTTAATAGAGATTGGTTTTTTGAATATGAATAATTTGATGGAGTTAAGGTGTAATTAGGTGATGATTCTCATTTAGAAATTGTTGGTCATGGTAAATCTAAAATCGGGTTTCCTAATGGTAGAATAAGAAGGATTAATGGTGTGTTGTGTATCCTTGGTTTAGCATGAAATTTGTTATATATGAGAAAACTAATAGATGCAGGTGTGTAGGTAGTATTTTCTAATGTAGGATGCAAGATGGTCAAAGGTGCTATGGTGATTGCTAGAAGTATCAGATATGGCACATTGTATAAGCTTGATGCATGCACTGTTGAGTGCAATAGTACTTCTATGAAAAGAAAGTATGCGGAAGAAGTGATGGTTTTACCTTCAACAGATGGTCATGGCTTTTGGATACCCAAAGGTGCTCTTTCTTCTGAATCAAAGTTACTTGCAAAGAAAACTATGTTATGGCACCAAAGACTTGGCCACATTGGAGAAAAGGGTCTAAGGACCTTGAAAAATAAAAACCTCATTGAAGGTTTGTCTGATTGTAATCTTGAATTTGATTTCTATGAGCATTGCATTTATGGAAAACAAAACCGTGTTCAATTTTACTCGAGTTCTTATAAATCTTGTGGTTTATTAGATCTTATTCATTCTAATGTGTTTAGTCTTGTATATGTTCCTTCAATTGGTAAATCCACATATTATGTTTCATTTATTGATGTTTATAGTAGGACATGGGTATATTTTCTACAGAGTAAATATGAAGTTTTTAGTCGATTTAAATAATTTAAAGCAATGGTTGAGTTGTAGACTGGAAAGAAAATAAAATATTTGGGGATTGATAATAGTGGTGAATTTCACTCTAATGATTTTTATAGATTCTATAAAGATTATGGTATTCATAGACAAAAGAAAAATCCATATTCTCCACAACATAATGGAGGTGCAAAAAGAATGAATAGGACACTAATGGAGAAGGCTAGGAGTATGTTGAGTGGTGCTAATCTAGAACAAAGGTTTTGGGTTGAAGTTGTTGCCACTATTTGTTACTTTATTAATAGGTCTCCTACATCAGCTCTTGTTGATAAGACACATATAGAGGCATGGTCGGGTCATAAGCCTTCATTAATAAATCTTAGATTTTTTGGTTGTGAGAAATATGCACATGTGCCAAAGGAGAAGTGAACAAATTTGGAGAACAAGGATGTGAAATGTAGCTTCATCAGATACAGTTATGGTGTGAAAGGATGCAAGCTTTAGGATCATGTTGCACAAAAGGTAATACATAGTAGAAGTGTTATTTTTAGAGAAACTAAGCCTTCTTTTGTTACATTGCAGCCAGAACAAAGTAAATGGAAAGATATGATTCAATTTCCTTCTACACCTGAGAAAGTTGAATCGAGGCCATTGGATAGACAAGAAGTTGAGGAGAGCTCATCTAGCTCTGAATCTTCAGAAGAGGAGGAAGAACCTCCAACTCATCTTGTTCATAGGTCTACAAGGCATAGACAACCACCTGAAAGGTATTCAACTGATGATTGGAGATGTATTTTTTCTTTGAATACTAACATGGATGAACCCAGATCAGTAGAAGAGGCATTAGGTATAAATGATACAGAATCTTGGAAGATTGTTATGGATGAAGAAATGACAGCTTTGGAAAAGAATGATACATGGGATCTTGTACCATTTCCTAAAGGATGAAAACCTCTTGGTTGCAAATGGGTGTTCAAGAAAAAGATTGGTTTAGATGGAGGTATTGAAAAGTACAAAGCAAGGTTGGTTGCAAAAGGTTACTCTCAAGTTGAGGATGTTGATTATAGTGAGATATTTTCTCCTGTTGCAAAAATGAAATCCATTAGATTTTTGATTTCTATTGTTGTTGTTTATGATTTAGAGGTTGAGAAGATGGATGTGAAAATTTCTTTCCTTCATGGTGACTTGGAGGAGGATATTTATATGACATAGCTAGAGCACTATGTGGTAAAAGGTAAAAGTAAATTGGTTTAGAAATTAAAGAAATCTTTGTATGGCTTAAAACACAGTCCTAGGATGTGGTACCAAAATTTTGATACATAAGTGTTGAGTTTGGGATTTGAGCATTCTAAATCAAATCATTGTGTTTATTATAAAACTGATGGTGATCATTTTTTGTTTATTGCATTATATGTTGATGATATGTTATTTATTGGTAAAGGGAAAGGTATAATTTCAAAATTGAAATCTCAACTTGCTGCTAAATTTGAAATGAAAAATCTTGGTGCAACTAAACACATTCTTGGGATGAAATTTAAAAGAGATAGAGTGAATAGAAAGTTATGGCTTGGCCAAAGTAAGTATGTCAATTCAATTTTATAGAGGTTTGATATGTAGGATTGTAAACCATTGTGTGTTCTTGTTTCAGCTAAAACAAAGTTATCTATTTTAGATTGTCCAATGTCTACATCAAAGATGGAATACATGAGCAGAGTGCCTTACCAGAGTGCAGTTGGAAGTTTGATGTATGCTATGGTCTGTACAAGACCAGACATTTCCCATGCAGTGGGAGTTCTTTCTAGATATATGTCTAATCCTCGTAGAGTTCATTGGGATGCAGTTAAAAGAGTCTTCAAATATTTTCACGGTACCTCAGATTATTCCTTATGTTATTGTTGATGTGTTTTTATGCACTTCTCAACACAGGCAATGCATAGGTGCATCACCTCTCTTGAAAGGAAATCTCCAACAACAAGTTGCTGAAAATTACCCCAAGGTCTCTCACTAGCTCACCATCCTCTTTGCTTTATATTTATATGGTTTATATTGTGCACTTGCATATGGAATTATATCATCTTTCTTGATCTTTTCTCTTTCAGATCTCATCACTAACTCACCATCCTCTTTGCTTTTCAACATGGCATCCTTGAGAATACTTGCTATCTCAACCCTTTTCCTCTTTGTAGTGGTTGCACTCTCACTGGAATTTCCTTCCTCATGCCTTATAAGCTCTTTTCTACCCTGCATTATTACTCTTGCCATCTTGCTTTGTTCATGATCCTTTTCCACTAATGGTATCAATGTAAAAGAAACTCTATCCTTTTCAATTTTATAACTATTGTGCCTTCCATCATACAAAACAAATATTTCATATATCCATGGTATCCCTAACATCCAATGGAGATTGATCATGAATGGGTCATGGAGCACTGGGAAAATAGCAAAGACTATTTAAAGATGATGACAGACTATGAAATGCTTGCTTTAGAGCTAGATCCATAAAAGATCAAGCCATTATTTCACAAGAAAATGGAACAGGGGACTGGTGACACATTATCGCCAAATTTCATGGATTTTTTTGCAAGGGCTTTCACTCAGTCGAAGCAGGTTATAAAGGCTACACAAAAGTGCACCAAGCACTGGGAGAAAATCACTAACAGATTCAAGAAGATAGCCTTTCAGATCCTCAAATTTGATCTCATAAAGGAAAAGAAACTCATACCCATGATCGACAAGTTTGTAGAGTATGCAACAACACAGGATGAGGTTGGAAAGCCTATTATAGATGATGAATACTTGTTGAAATAGTTTGAAAAGGATAGAAGTAACTACAAGACAAAATAGACTAGAAGATGAGATAGGGAAAAAGACAAAAGTCTATTTTATATTGTAATATATTGGGGGTAGGTGAAACCCTAAGTTAGAATGAATCTTGGCCATTCATTATAAATGAATATTTCCCATTCATTTCACTTTTTGAAAAATATAAATAGGGGCCTCCTCTCATTTTCAAAGAGAGAGATGAGTTGTGTAAAGACATGTTGTAGAAAATATATGAGAAAAACATTATTTTGATGGTTTCTTGTGTTCTCTTCTCCATGTGTGCTTGATTCTATCTCCAAATAGTGTATTTCAGCCTTGTTATTTTTAGTTGTTAGTTTATGTTAGCTAGTAGTTCATGTTATGCTTTATAGGTGAAGTATGCTATAGTGTTTGATGTCTTTCTAGGTCATACTTTTTGTTGTTTATTGATGATAAAATATTGTGTAAAGTTAGTCTGAGCCTTGTTTATATTGTTGCACTTAAGTTCAATTTTTATTCATTCTTTAGTGGTGAATGAACAATCTAAAAAAATGCATTGACCCTTTGAAGATATCAATAGTTTCATGAGACTGTGGGTTATCCCTAGTTAAGTGGAACTCAGTTTTGGGAAGTCTGTCCACTGTAGCATCCTCCATTGTTACTGTTCAACATTAGTTGCAAGCCTAGGAAACTTCTAACCCTTTTGCCCTTTTTTTTGTTTCTTAAAATCTAGAGTTAAAACAAAGTTCTAGCATCATTGTAAAGCCAAATCTAATGAGCAAGAAGGAGTTTTAGCCTGTTGTTTTGAACTTGCAACAACTATTCATTCATTTCCAAAATTTATAAAACTCCATTTGTAGACCCAATTCCCCATTCTTAGTAAACCATAAATGCCCTTTGTGATTACCAGTAAATCATATCAACCAGTTAAACTATTCCAAGCATTGTCATGACCTGGCACTCTAGAGATCTTGGGGTGATTTCTAAAACTTAGTTGCAGAAATTACCTTTCAAGAGAGATAGCATACTTGTGTGCTGTCTATATTGAGAAAGTGCAAAAACATCCATCAACACTTCCCTAGTTGGAACCCTCAGGCTTGGGCCAATGCATAAACCTTACAATGGAAAAATACTAAATACAATTGGAATATGTAGACACATAAAATTTACCTAGGCCTGCAAATTCTATTTTCTCCATATTCTTCTCAACATAATTAAAATATTTAATTATGTTCTATGGTCCAATTTCAACTATTAATTAAATAATTCATAATTATTTAATTAATTCATGTCTTTTATTCCTCTTGATTATTTTAAAAAAATAAATTTTATTTATTTATTTATTTAAATACGTCGCTAATTGTCTAATGTCTCTTTATGATTAAATAAATTCTTAAATTTATTTAATTATCTTTTGTCCATTATTTCCTCTTGATTATTTAAATAAATAAATTTTATTTATTTAAATACGTCATTAATTTCTAAATTTCTTCTTATAATTAAATAAATTATTTAATTATTGTCTACCTTGGCATTCTCCTAATTTTAAATAAAATTATTTAAAATTGTCCCACTTTCTAATTTTCTCTCTCTTAGTAAATAATTTGAAATTAATTATTTACTGTCACATGGCCCCACCTTTTTGAATTAAATTAATTTTTAATTCAAAATGACAACTTTCCTTCTTAAATCGAATAATTTCTAATATTATTTGATTTTCCAACTCTTTCTTTTTTTGTGCCATTCTTATCTCCTTGTCACATGCAATCTTATCCTTTGATCTGATTTTCTAAAATAAAATCTTAACCATTCATTTCAAATTTATCCTAATGTTTCCCTAACCCTAATTGTGGGTTGTCACATTCAATCTCAACCATTGATCTTAGGGAATTTTTCAATATTCAATCTTGGCCATTCATCCAAAATTGACTTTTCTATAAAATGGCAATTTTGGCCTCATTTGGACATCTACATCTCTTGACTTCATAGGTTATTTTCTACATACTTTAGGCTTGCTTCATAGTTGCATAATTGCATTGTGTAGCTCTTTAGATCAAATCCTTCAACATTTTCTTAGGACATTGGAATAATCATAGGTTGCTCACCACAAATTTGAGGGCAATTATCTGCTTGTAGCAAATAGAGAAGGTGCAATGGAGGTTAATCATGGAGGTTGAAGACATTTGGTGAGATCTTTCCTTGTTTTCATGTTTTTACTCGTTTGTTCTTCATTGCTTTGCTTTGGGTTATCTTATTTATGCTATAATATGCTAACCTAAGTTTTTCCCTAAACTACATTGGTGAACCAGAAACCAAAATCGCACTTTTTGCAAACTTTCATACAATTTTTTTATATGTTTTTGCAGGTACAGGTACGAACCATTGCATTTTATATTTTTTGAGCCACATTCGCAATATTGTGACACATTTTCCT
This sequence comes from Sequoia sempervirens, assembly GCA_007258455.2. Lineage (NCBI taxonomy): Eukaryota > Viridiplantae > Streptophyta > Pinopsida > Cupressales > Cupressaceae > Sequoia > Sequoia sempervirens. The sequence goes on from VDFB02253353.1 coordinate 42,345, forward strand.
TGCATAACGACACATCCGCTCTATTGAGATGCATTTGCTAACCCGAATGATGCATTTGCTCTGTTGCAACATATTTGCCTTACAGTTCGACGCATCTGTCTGTAGATTCTAGCCTTTGACCCTACAACGTATTTGTTGTGCATAATGACACATCTGCCTGGAAATTTATAGCTTTCTGCCCTGTGATGCATTTGACTTCCAGAATGACACATTTTCCTGGTAAAAATTTACTTTCGGGTTTTTGCAGAATTTTTCAGATTTCGTTTTCTATTAGTAGCCAAAGGTTTTTTTTTTTGGTTACTAATATTCTATTTGCAACATGTGGTGAGGAGTCTAACCTTGATTTTTGTTGATTTTCTACATCATTTTTTCAATTCCTTAAAGAAAACAAACAACAACAAACAATTTTGCATTCACATTTCATTGGTTAAAATGAACATGCATACTCACTCATGGGCTTAAAATGAACACAATCTTGTATTGAAACTCATATGGTCAAAATTTACATGCATTTTCATGTCATGGGCTTAAAATGAACCTTGTTTGTCTCACATCAAGTTAAAATTTTAAAATAAACAAAGTGTTTTAGGTGTCTTCCTCACATTACAATTTTGATAATTAAAATGAACAATTGTCTCCAATTTGTGTAATCTCAATTCAATAATAGAAGTATCCTCTCCCCTTGCACACTTGTATGATCTTGGGTTCAAGAGAAACTATTATTGACTCTAGGAATTGGGCCTTTCTTGGTGGGAAAAAGTACTCACCCCAAGGCGACTCAAACTGGCAATGAAGCTCTTTAGCCGAGCTACTCCTGACCGAAATACAAATGTGAATCCTAATGGAAAACTTAGGATTACAAGTGTGGATGTGTCACATGGAGAAGTGAATTCCCCAAAACCCTTTAGAGTGTAATCTCTTTAGGCTAGAATTCCTCCTTATCAGAGCTAATCTTGCCCCATGTGTGGCCACTCGAATGGGAGTCCCGAACTAAAATTTTTTTGTGTAGTTTCCAAAAACCCATCTATTCGCTAGTGCAACAACGGTCGTTGCCAAGGCATCCACATTCTCGCAATTCTTAGTAGAGGTGAAAATCTTGCCATGGGAGATTTATGGGGGCTTGAAGCTTGGTTGACCCTAGAAGTGAGTGCAATGTAAGGGAGAGCCTGTGTGGCCAAGCTTCTAGATCACCCACTAAGAATAAGTGCGGCTGGGGAAACCCACATGGAATCCAGTGGAGATAGTCTTTGCCTAACCTAGGATTGTGCATGTCTTCATTGTGCATGTTTTCAAATATTCAAAGACAAAACATTATGTTTGCCAAGTGTTTTTTGAGACATTGAACAAATAAACACCTTTCACAGACCTAGAAACACTAATTCAAACTCAAACAATTCTAAAATTTTGCCAAAATTGTAAACAAATTAGACCTTTATCCAACCTTCGATGCATTTTCTATTATGTGCAATGCATTCGCTATGTTGAACCACATTTGAGACTTTCTATGCTATAATCGCTCTGCTAAAATTCATTTGCTATCCTCTACAACACTTTTGGATGGTCTGAACTGCATTTGATTTCAAGAATGATGCAATTGCTTTCTTGCAACACATCTATGACCTGTAATGACGCATGTGCTGAACCTGAGATGCATTTGACATTCTGCAACACATCTATGACCTAAAATGACACAATTGTCTGTCATGAAGAAAAACATTGTTACTATCCAAAACCCGGGTCCAAACACTTTTAGACTGCTATCGAACATCTTTTTTCCAGTGGCCTCTGTTAAAAACCAGACAAGGAATTGCTCAAGTCCTTCATCCTTTGCATCTTTTAGCTTTCATTCTCCCATAGGTCCATCCTTGCAAATTTTGAGTTGCACCCTTAGAGTCCATCATCATCATTTTCAGAAATAAACCAACCTTCAAGTTGCAAAATTTGGAATAGGAGAGCTTACCATACCTTGTAAAATCTTTTCCTTCAAGAGTAGGTTATCATTGGACTTAGTCAAAATCATTTCTTTTAATCATTTTCATTTTGTGAGACCTTTCCAACTCAAAATTCTAGTTATGAAACCTCACTTTTTCATCTTGTCATTTTCATTTAGTCACACCAACAAGTCCTTTGATAATCCAAATTGAGACATAGACGAAGCTTTGAGTGGTTGAATAAACCTTTTTTGAAAATCCATCAAAACCACCTTGACCTTTGCATTTGCATACCTTAGAACATATTTTAGTCATTTTAGTCCTCATTTTTCATATCTTATTCCCAAAAATCCAAAAAAATAAGTGTCATACCTTTCATCTTAGTCTTCATTGTACTTTTGGCATTTGACATTTCCTTTAGACAACATTGTCATATTGCATCCCTTATTGCTAAAACCCCAAAAATATAGTTACATTTGCACCCCTTATTCAAAAAAATCCAAAAACATAGTGTCACACCTTTCCCATTCATAGATATAGTTGTCATTTCCATCTTCCTAATTTGAGAAAAATCCTTATATGGTTGAGACTAGGCTCCAAAGAAAAAGAAGACAAATGGACCCTTTTGGACAAGACACCAACACCTATAACTTCTCTAATGATATGAATCAAAAAATAGACTCAGGGGCACCTTTCATCAATCCTTTCAGTGACATGAACATGCCATCTTCTTCACACAACCCCTTTGAACCATTCATGCATAGAGATGAAAATAGATATGTATTTGTGGAAGACCTAGAAGCTGCCGCACAAAATCCCGATGTGGCCTCCTTTGTGGAAGAATTAGTCTTGCAAGGCTTAGACAAATATCTAGCCATGCTTTTACACCAAGGGGCCAAATTTCCACGTGGGTTTGACATTAACACTTTAAGAACAACCTCTTCTAATCATTATGCAAACAATACTTCCAACACTAGTCAACCCCAACACAATGCAAATAATACCTTCATTGGTGCCACCACACAAAGTGCAACAAACACCATCAATGCTACCTCTAATGGTACCTCCAATCAAAATAATTCTAACATGATCAATGCAACATCCATTGGAGGAACATCAACCATGTCACAAGTCACATCACAATCAATGCCTCTAATGTCAACAACATCCTCACAATCAGTTGGAGCTAGCTTTGGGTCCTCAACAATGGGGGAAAGTTATTCAAACCTCTTATTTGGAGCTTCATTTAGCACCATGCGAACAACATCATCAAATCCTTTAATTGGATCTTCAAATAATGCCATGGGAAAAAATTTATTCAACCGCTTTGGGAGAAATATACGACGGGTTTCCATTCCAGGACCCCAACCTAATGTCAACACTTCATCACAACTTAATACCAACACCAATATCCCCCAAAGGAAAAAAACCAACATTCCCCATGGACACATATACCAATTTGGACAAGGCAATCAAATTACACAACACATGAATTCATTTGGACACCAAAATACTGAAGGTCAACACATTCCACAAATATCGACTAATACTACTGGAGTGCACATTCCTACATACGCGTCACACATCCATACCCAACAACACATCCCTAATCAAAACACACAATACTAACAACCTCCAAAATAAAACACATCACACATTCCACAACAATACACATCGAATCTGAACACATCTTCATAACAAGCGGGAACTCATGGAATACCTATCACTAGCATGTGTGACGCTACAAACAACCCCATAATTGATGCACTCACAACTCAAATTGCGACCTTGCAAAAATAGATAGAGAACATGCAAATACAATAGAAAAAGACTCACACATCATATGACCTATGTCCATACCCTTTTGACACAAGTCTACACATGCCATAGTTCCCTCTTGGGTACGTGGTGCCAAACTTTACTAAGTACAAGGGAAAGACAAATCCCCTTGAACACATTCGAGAATTTACAACCAATTGCGTGGACATCGCCTATGAACATACTTATTTGATGAGGATATTCCCTAGGAGTCTTGCAGGTCCCACACTTGAATGGTTTGCCACCTTGCCTAAGGGAATAAAATCATGGGAGGAACTTGCAAACAAATTTGTATGCAATTATGCCTATAACATTGACACCGATGTCTCCATTACCAATTTATGCACACTTACTCAAGAGGAAACTGGTGATACCTTTATTCCATTCTTCCAAAGATGGAGAATTTTAGAAAGTCGTTGCCATATTGAGATACTAGAGAAATAAAAGTAGACATGTTTGTCCAAAACCTCCTGGGCCCATTGAAATATAATTTGCAAGTTCATTGCTGCACCACTTTCATAGACTTAATCGAGAAAGGAGTCCAACTCAAAAATGACCTTGTTGCTAAAGGAGAACTCAAATATGGAAACAAGAACATGAACACAAACCCACCTGCTGACAAAAATAAATATTGGGTCAAGAATAAACACAACCAATGATGGCATTGTTGACGCTAAGTGGTAAACACAACGGGTCTTGTACTTACTCTCAAAGGAGCCCAACTGCAAAGTGCACCATTGACCACACCAACACCTGTTGCAAATGCCATCCAAAATAATCAAAACAATCAAAACAATCAAAACCAAGGATAGCCATGAAAAACTAGGCAATTTCCAAAGAGATGTACATACACTGCCTTGGGTGAACCAATTGAAGAGGTCCTTAAGAAAATTCTTCAAAATAGTGTCATCACATTACAAGACCCTAAGCCATATGACCCAAGAAAATTCAATCCATCTTGGTGGGATGACAATGCATTTTGTGATTACCACCGTGCAAAAGGGCATAAAACCTCCTCTTGTTGATAATTAAGAAATCTCGCACAAGATCTCATTGAAAATCACACCATTGAACTAGGTGGACAATAATTTGCTTCAAACACGGACCGCACAATCCATAAAAACCCATTGTAGGACTGCAGTTCAAATAATCCCTCAATGTCAAGTCCAAAGACTAATAATAAATGAGCCAATTACACCCGCACCACCTTCAACTATTCTTGTGGACCCATTATTAATCACCTTCGAGCTGCTGACAAATATTTCAATACAATTACCATCAAGAAAACACCTAAGTGTAATGTCACTACTCACAGAGGCAAAGTCATCATAGCTGGTCCTCCTCCTCCTAGACAACTGAAGATCATGATACCTGGTCCATCTGCCAAATAGTCACAACCTGGTCCATCTTCTAAACAGTCATAACCTAAGGGATAGTTCAATCTCATTGGCCAATTAGGAAAAACACCTACTCAAATCTCTATACTTGAGCTGCTACGCATCTCTCCAGCGCACAAGGCCATACTAGACAAAAATTTACAGGAGTCTTCAGTCCCTCATGACATTGATTTCAACCAATTTGAAGCCATGGTGGGATACCTAACCACTCCCCATCACATAACATTTTTAGACCAAGACTATTCGTCACCAAAACCAACTCACAATGTCACATTGCATATCAAAGTCTTTATCCATAAACATAAGGTTAGATGAGTTTTAGTAGATGATGGAGCAGGATTGAACATATGCTCCCTAAAATTGATTAAAGCTCAAGGATTCTCTAATACTTGTGTAGACGCTACCAAGAGCATTGTTATAAAGGTGTATGATGATGAGGAATGCTCCTCTCGGGGTATTATCACACTTCCTATTCAAGTTGGGATGGTCATTGTGGATACAACATATCAAGTCTTGGATCTCGAGCTACTGTATAACATTCTGCTTGGTCGACCTTGGATCCATGCCTTAAAAGTTGTTCCATCCACCTACCATTAGTGCTTAAAGTTCCCCTTTGACGACACCGAAATCACCATACATAGAGACCCCAATCCCATCTAGTATTGCACCAATCTAAGGGGTATTTCAGAGCATCAAGTGCCAATTAATCGAGAATCTTCGACCTCCTTTTCTTCTAAATACATCAATACATCCACACTTACCAAATCATCCACATCCACTCCCTCATCTTCAACCACACCATCTCCCTCCATCCTGAAGACTAAACCTAATATCAAGATCCAGGACCATGGTTGCGAAGAATATAAATTGAACACGACCTATTGCATCACTAAAATACCCAAGTCTCCAAAGGCTTATGGTCAACCTTGTTTTAGAATGGAGCCTAAAGATATTTTCAAAGTTCCTCTGACATGGATTTTTATAAAATGGGGAGACATGAGCAAAGAAGACATCATAAAAATATCAACTTGGATTTATAAAGACCCAAAAGACCCATCCCAATTACTAGTCCAGATATATGGTAAAGGCTATGACATGGTGAAGGAACAAGGCTATGATGGAACTAGTGGTCTTGGTAAAAAAAAGGAATACGAGAACCTATAATGCCTTCCCGAAGACCAAAGCTTCATGGGTTAGGGTTTGGGCTACCCGAAACTGACGATCAATGTACCAATGTACTTTCAGGTGAGAGTGCAAATGCTTCCAAAAGTGTCGAGACTATTGAAGATTCCCTTACTGAAATTAACTCACATGAATGGGAATTTGGTTCCCAAAGATCCCTAAGTGACTGCTGCCTTGATGAAATGTTTCTGGAACCTGGTGAAATTTCCTTTGATGAACGATTTAGAAAAATGTTCAAAGTTGACCTTCCTAAAGACACTCCCAAATTCCCATTGAAGAGAGAAGAATGGGTCGAACTCTTTTGGCCTCACGACAATGATAAACTTGCACCATCATTTGACCATCATCCTAAAACACTTATCTGGCCATCTGAACTTAATGACCATCATTCATATTCATCTGACTCACCACATGACACTACCGACTACGATTCCAATCCATTTGTCCCCTATTTTTCCAATGAGTTTGACTTTTCTGAATCAGGTGAAGGAGAATACTGGATAGGATTCAAATGGGAGTTGGAGGATGAAAAATTCATCTTCACCCTTTTTGAGTTAGTTTGCATGCTTTTAGCATCCTCCCCACCATTTTCCAATATTGATGATGGTATCTCCCTTATCTACCCATAGCTAATTGATTAGGATCAACAAGGCCTGCCAGTTATGGACACATTTCAGAATGATGAAGCTATTGCAGAGTTCATGGGACTTCACGAGGGCATACCAATTGGGGACCACAAAGCTATATTTTCCATAGAACTAGATTGTACAACATACTTTGGGGAGACTGTGCAATCCTCCAGTTGTAAAAATAAAAATAAAAATAAAACAAAAAAAGACACGTCTTTAGGTGAAAACTGAAAGGCACCTTCTGACAACACAAAAGTAAAAATAAAGGACGTATCTGAGGGTGAAAACCTCTTTGAGGTGCCCAAGGATGGAGGATTGAAATTTCTCCTTGTGACACAAGAAAAATTAGCAATGCTCATTGAGGACACCATGGAAGTTAACATAGCCACAACAGAAGATCCAAAAATCATTCTCTTTGCAACATCTTTGATAGAGGAAGAGAAACCTAAATTTCAAAAATTCTTTTCTGAACGTAATATTAAATTTGCATGGTCCTATGCTGATATGCATGGGTTGGATCTAGAATTAGTCTTACACCATTTTCCCTTACTTTCCGATGTCAAGCCAGTAAAATAGAAGCTATGAAAGATGCATCCACAAATCACCTTGTTGGTCAAAGCAGAGCTCAAGAAATTGCTAGATGCATGATTCATAAGATCAATAGATTACGTTGAATGGATTTCAAATCTTGTACCTATCACTAATCCAAATGGTCAAATACACATTTGTACAGACTTTCATGAATTGAACAAGGTATGCCTGAAGGACGACTTTCCATTACCAAACATAGACATCATAGTTGACCTTACAACAGGATACGAGATGCTATCCCTCATGGATGGTTTCTCAGGTTATAATCAGATTCAGATTGGCCCTGAAGATCAGCATAAAACAATATTTACATGTCCTTGGGGTACATATTGTTGGAACGTCATGCCCTTTGGTCTCAAGAATGCAGGTGCCACATATCAATGAGCTATGATGACAATCTTTCACGACCTCATGCATACCCTAATGGAAGATTATGTGGATGACCTTTTGGAAAAGTCTTTGACACAGAAAGATCACCTTAATGTTGTTGGAATTGTTTCCTCAATCTCACAGGCTAGAACTTCTGGAAGAGAAAAGTCGGTGTGTCATTTCTTTGGTCTGGCCGACTAGCAGTTTGGGAACCTTGTGAAATATTCTGGTCGCTGTAACCTTGCAGATGTCTTGCCAAACACATTCACTATGGAGTCTATCGCTGTGACATAAAGCAGTCGTGGTAAACTCTCACTACGTGGAGATCTCTGGCCGACAGGCCATTCAATCGAGTGTCAGGGAGACTCATAGCGACCGGGGGCTTCAGAGTGACCTCAACACTCGGGAAGAAGTCCTAGCGAATTTGGAAGGTCTCGTCGACAGGAATACGCATTGATGTCATCGGGGTAACCTATGGCGGCTCGGTGAGAAGTCATACCGAAAGTAGCATGTCTCGGCGACAGTGTTGGAGCTTTCGGGGAAACCCTTGGGTGATCGGTAAGAATTCTTACCGATAGTGATATGTCTCACCGACTCGGAGTAACTTGGGGATCTCGGTGAGAAGTCTCAGCGATGAAGGATTGTCTTGGTGACAATGTAACACTTGAAGACATTGGGGAGACCCTTGGCCGAAAGGCTTGTTTAGATATGATGTCTTATCGAATATCAAAAGTCTCGCCGACAACATGTGGGGTCATCAGTTCGGTGTGACTCTTGGCGAACAGTTGTTTCGGGATAACATGAAAGCCTCGGTAAGATGTCTTGTCGAAGGTTGATTCTCTTGCCGACAGTGGAACACATCGATGTGACTTAAAGGCTTCGGTATGAAGTGTTGGCGAAAGCGGTAAGTCTGGCTGACAAGTTTGACTCGGGGTGACTTGGAACCTGCAGGGTGATGTCTTGGCGAAGAGCAATTGTCTTGCCGATGAAATCTTGACTTCGGTGTAACTCTTGGCAACTGTTGTTCAGAGTTTGATATAACATGAAGCTCGGTGTGAGGTCTCGGTGAAAGACGATAGTCTTGCCGATGAGAACATTCATGTCTATGTGACTTGAAGACCTCGGTGAAACCTCTTGGCGACAGTTGAATGTCTTAGCGATAGCCTTGGTGGATGTGTTCAACTGGAGGTCAGTGAGAGGTCTTTCCGATAATGCCGATAAGGTGACTCTTGCCGATAGATGGATGCTGATAGGAATACAATGGGTTTCGACATGACTTGAAGACTTGATATGATCTCCTGGCGATAGCGTTAGTCTCACCGATGTGCATACTGTGGTCGATGTGACTTGTAAGCTTGGTGGAACCTCTTGCCGATGGAGACGACTCTTGGTGACATGTAAACAGGTCTTGTGGCATCAGGGAGACACTTCTTGTGTCTCATCGACATGCGACACAAGTTGATCAATGTTGACCGAGTGAAGGCTGTCTGACGTGGTGCGATGTGGACCAATCTGAGAAAGCATAAGTGAACCGTTTGCTGAACCATTTCTGTGTGGAAGTTGGAAAACTAAAGCACGAGGAAGTGGAAACATCTGATGATGCTGGGCTAGATGACTTGTGAGTTTTGATATGATAGTTGGAAAAGAACGATTCTATAGAGCCTACAAAGAACAAATGTATATATGTATGCATTGGACGTTCTAAGGAAAAAAGCTGAAGAGCCAAGAGCTAGAGAGAGATCGATAGAGAAAGGCCAAGTAGCTGGCTGAAAGGCTGAAGCCATGAGGCCGAGGCAGAGAGTGAGAGAGGTAGAGTTATGCTGTTGGAATCCCTCCTGATCATGAATTCCATGTCTGATCTCTCAGGGATAGTATGTTACCAGTTGTATCTAGAATGAACAAGATGTAATCTTTGAAAGGCCAAAAGCCTGAAACTGTATTGTAACCTTCTGTTGCTGAATAATACAATGGCTTGAACTTTGGAGAGTGGGGTTTTTTACCCAAAAGGGTTTTCCCCACGTAAAATATTTGTGTTCTGACTTCTGTAGTATCTTTCATCTATGTTGTTGTTTGCTATTGAATTTACTTGTGTTTCTCTCAGAAAGATCAATGTGGGAAATGAACTATGTTTGTTTCCCATTTGGACATAGTTGTACGTGTCTTTGAGGAAACCTAATCGAAATGAAAGTTACCAAAGGCACTACTGTATGGAGTTTTCACTAGAGGCATTCCCAAATTTCCTTACAAGTGGTATCAGAGCCTTCTTCTGGTTGTTGGTTCTGGATATTTCTCCTGTGAAGATTTCTTAGCTTGATAGGCTGGAAGAAATCTTGAGGAATGGACTGATGTATTGATCCTTTGATGAGTGGAAGCCTTGTGGTATTCTGAGACAACATGCAGCTTGAAGGATGGTCAAGATGGAAAAGGGAGTTGATCATTTTGTGATCTGTGTCTCTTGGCTAGTAGAGGTTTAATCTTGGAGTATGAGGTGGTTTTGTTTGCTCTGTGACTGTGTAGCAGCAAAGCTTTCATATTGGGCGTTTGTGTGTCAGGCTCCTGGGTGATATGGAGAAGCCTAGGTTGTTTCTCAGTCATGGAAAAGAGTGCTTACGCTAGGTGGTGGTTCCTGGTGGTGAAAGGCACTGTTTCTTGTTAACCTTGAATGCTTGAAGGCTATGAATTTAATCATTAGATGATTTGCAAGCTTCTGAAATAGCCTCTCTCTCTTTCTTGGATGCATGTACATGGTGGTGGTTTAAAGTTGGCCTGAAAGGGGCCTGGATTCTCTTGAACTACTATTTTCTTTCTAAGGATGATTTGTACTTGCATGGCTCTGTGGTTTTGCAGGTTTTACATGGTTAAGCAAAACTTATGATCATGTGGAGTTGCTGTTAAGCTATTGTCTAGACATTGGCCTTTTGGGGTGTTGCTGGATGAAATAGTTGCAGGTCTGCATACATGCTTGGTGCATGGTTTAGAGAAGGTATGACTCTTTCTCTGCATGGGAGTGTTGGTAAGTGTTTGTCACTCAACATTCTTGTGGTAATGCTTGTGGGTTCCTTGATTATGGTGCTCATTGTGGACATGATTGGAAAATCAGATTTGGTGTGATCTGGTGTTTGAGTTATGTTGTCTACGTAGTTATTCTCTTGATATCTCAGTGTTGTAGTTTTCAATGTGATAACGGTTTTGCATGTTCGATGTTTGTGATCTACAAGTTATGCGATTGGTGGATTAGCTACCCATTAGATGCAGTGAGATAACTTGGATGTGGACTGTCTTTATCCACGAGGTTGATTCATTGGTGGTGCAGATTTGTTAGCTGGCCTTGTCTATGGTCACTTGTGCATTGGTGTGATTGTTTTGAGATGAGAGGATGGATATTCTTGAGTACCTGAATAGTCAGTTATGGGAACCTGTAGTAGGTGGTCATGATGCTTGGAGAGCTCGACTGTCACGTTTTAGTGGGAGCTCTAGTAGTGACTGTGGATTCATCACATGGTGGTGAATGGTCTTCTTTAATGTTGCAGAAGGGTTCTTTTGATTTTGCATGGACATTATTTGAAGATGTGCAACATCTTGGAACCATGGAGGATACTTGGAGTCTTTGGCTAAGGTGTTGGTGGTGCTTGATAGGTGATGTTGTTCTTAAGTCTATTTGCTTTATGTCATGGTATACTCTTGTTTGTGCACTGAAGTTTTGGCATTGTGCATTGTACTTGAGACATTGGTGGAGTCACTTGAAGCATGGTATCTCCTATGGGGATGTGTAGATCATGGTGTCGTGATAAGTTCCTGATTCAGATGATTGGAGTTTTGACAGTGATCTGTTAATTCTTTGTGTATTGAGTGCCTTAATTACTTGCTTGATATTTCATGATAGTGCAGTAATGCAGTTAAAGTTTAGCATGGGATGATTGGTTGTTAGTACTCATGGATACATGAAGAATAAGGTGAGGCTCTACTTCTCTTATGAGAGATGTGTTGCTGCTTGTTACTCTTGTTAAAGTTTTTTAGCAGAAAGTCCAAGAAGCCTACACCTTGGTTGAATGTGAGTTCAATAAGAGATTCATGAGGAGATTGCTCTTGGATTAGTCATGATGACTTGTTTATCTTGAAGGAGTATTCTCGTTCCCACTCTTGGTCTACTCGGCAGTTTATCTGAGAGGTATCTAGCTCATTATATCTTTCAGATGTATTTTATGTTCACTTTCATGATATGGATCTTGAATTAGTTTAACATTTGGTTCTGAAGGATTCATAGTGGAAGTTGTACAGTTTGTTTTATCTCCTTGAGTTTTTGTGTTATGTCATTTACTAATGAGAATTGGTAGGAGATGATGTATGGGCTGATTTCCTGAAATGGGAAATGTTTTAGCTTGATCTTCTTTGAGAAGCTTACATCCATATTGATTACATAATATTAGAAGATGGTTTGATCTTGGTGATTAAACAAATGGATGTTGTTAAGGCTTTCTTTTGGGATGTGAAGAAGATCATTCTTGGCACAACTGGCTGTTAGAAGTATATGTAGGAGGATGTTCTACAGGAAGATGATGGGCAGTGTTTCTCTCTGTGGCTGTGAAGGTTTGTGATGAGAGAAATGTTTCTTGTAGCAGTTTGTTGTAGGTTTTGCATGTCATTGTGGATATTTCCTTGGTACTACATGGTTACATTTTTTCTGTGCTGTAATTGGTAAACTTGTGATGTCTTTGGATTACTCGGACAGTGGGAGTTCCTATTGTGTTTGGTCTTCTTCGACTGGTTGGCACTTGGAGCTTGCATTCGTTGTTGATGGGTTGTTTTTGGAGCAGCATGAGTTTACTAATGCTTATACCTTTGAGGTATATAAGATTGGATGGTATAGCATGAGCTGTGGGTGCTATTTTCAGTCGCATGGGTTTATCAATTGGATGGGAGCAATCAGTCAGGATTTTTGTTCTAACTGATGTGTTGTTTACCTTGTTTCTGTAGAATGACTTCACTATTGTGTTCTGTTTGAAGCTTTGAAGTTGATATTGATTCTGTGTAGCATTTGAGCACAATGAAGTGGTAGTAGTATCTTGTTGGTGATATCACTGGGATCTTTTGCTTGTGTTCATTGGAATGGTGCTTATACACCTTGGCTTTGTATCTTTCTTCCACACATGGAAGATGATAGGATTGTTGTTTGAATGGTGGACATCATGGATGTTGGAGCAGAATTCTTGATAGAGCATGAGAGCATGTTTGAGGTTTATGTGGTTTCCTGGAAGGCTGGGATCGGTTGTTTTGTTAGACAGTGAGTTATAGTTGGTTACCTGGTCTTTGTTGCAGATTGTCGAATGGACTGAAATCTGTGGAATCATGTTGATTTGGTGTCTTTAGTATTGCAGGGTTTGAACTGGTGGAGCTAGTGTGGTCTTAGTTCCTAGTTGCTTTGGAGGTGCCTGTGTGATCTTCGTCAAGTGGGAGATTGTTGAAATTGTTTCCTCAATCTCACAGGTTGGAACCTCTAGAAGAGAAAAGTCGGTGTGTCATTTCTTTGGTCCGATTGACTGGCAGTTTGGGAACCTTTTGAAATATTTTGGTCGCTGTGACCTTGCAGATGTCTTGCCGAATAAAATTAATTATGGAGTCTATCGGACATAAGAATAAAACTCATAACCTTCAAAGCCGTTTCAACGTCTGGCAATCGGCAATGCCTACGTTACCTCTTATAATCTTACGCCTGTGCCAAAGTCCCGCCAATCGGCCCCTCCGCCGCAGCGAGCCATGCCCCGCGAAAGTCGCTATTTCAGCAGCGGCCCTGAGCCTGTTCCTTCAGTGCTGACCCGCGCAAAGTTCTATAGCGATACAGCCCCACCCAATCCAGAAAGCACCGGGTGATCCGCCAAAAGTCCTGCTTTACGATTGAACTTCAGCCATTGTTAACTGGCCGCGCTTCGTTTTACTGGCGACGTTCACGGGTCATTATCTCGTCTCACCCGCCGGCAAACGCTCCTGATAACATGAAGCCTCGTAAGATTTCTTGCCGGTTGATCTCTTCACCGGCTGGACCACATTGATGCGACTTAAAGGCTTTGCAGATGAAGTCTTGGCAAAGCGTAAGTCTAGCCGATAAGCTCGACTCTGGGTGACTCGAACCTCACGGGCCGATGTCTTGGCGAAGAGCAATTGTCTTGCCGATGAAATCCTGACTTCGATGTAACTCTTGGTGACTATTGTTCAGAGTTTGGTATAACATGAAGCTCAGTGTGAGGTCTCGGTGAAAGACGATAGTCTTGCCGATGAGAACATTCACGTCTATGTGACTTGAAGACCTTAGTGAAACCTCTTGGCGACAGTTGAATGTCTTGGCGATAGCGTTGGTGGATGAGTTCAACTGGAGGTCAGTGAGAGGTCTCACCGATCATGCCGATAAGGTGACTCTTGCTGATAGATGGATGCTGATAGGAATACAATGGGTTTTGGCATGACTTGAAGACTCGATATGATCTCTTGGCGATAGCGTTAGTCTCACCGATGTGCATACTGTGGTCGATGTGACTTGTAAGCTCAGTGTAACCTCTTGCCAATGGAGATGAATCTTGGCGACAACATGTAAACTGGTCTTGTGGCATCGGGGAGACACTTCTTGTGTCTCACCGACATGCAACACAAGTTGATCGATGTTGACCGAGTGAAGGCTGTCTGACATGGTACGATGTGGACCAATCCGAGAAAGCAGAAGTGAACCGTTTGCTGAACCATTTTTGTGTGGAAGTTGGAAAACTAAAGCACGAGGAAGTGGAAACATCTGATGATGTTGGGATGGATGACTTGTGAGTTCTAATCTGACAGTTGGAAAAGAATGATTCTATAGAGCTTGTAGAGAACAAATGTATATATGTATGCATTGGACGTTCTGAGGAAAAAGCTGAAGAGCCGAGAGCCAGAGAGAGATCGATAGAGAAAGGCCGAGTAGCTGGCTGAAAGGCCGAAGCCATGAGGCCGAGGCAGAGAGTGAGAGAGGCAAAGTTATGCTGCTGGAATCCCTCCTAATCATGAATGCCATGTTTGATCTCTCAGGGATAGTATGTTACCAGTTGTATCCAGAATGAACAAGATATAATCTCTGAAAGGCCAAAAGCCTGAAACTGTATTGTAACCTTCTATTGCTGAATAATACAATGGCTTGAACTTTGGAGAGTGGGGTTTTTTACCCGAAAGGGTTTTCCCCATGTAAAATCTTTGTGTTATGACTTCTGTAGTATCTTTCATCTGTGTTGTTGTTTGCTATTGAATTTACTTATGTTTCTCTCAGAAAGATCAATGTGGGAAATGAACTATCTATTCTGCATTTGGACATAGTTGTACGTGTCTTTGAGGCAACCTAATCGAAATGAAAGTTACCAAAGGCACTACTATATGGAGTTTTCACTAGATGCACTCCCATATTTCCTTACAAATGTGCTAGAAATTGTTTTCAAAAGACTGGAAGAGTACAAGGTCTGCTTGAATCCTAAGAAGTGTGTCTTTGGTGTGACATTAGGAATTTTTTTGGGATATATAGTTTCTTGCAGAGGCATTGAAGTTGATCTTGCCAAAGTGAAAGCCATATTAGGCATGCCTCCTCCAAAGGGAATAAGTGAGCTAAGAATGTTACAAGGAAAATTACATTCTATTAGATGCTTCATTGCACAACTAGCAGACAAGTTCCAACCATTTCAATATCTCCTACGCAAAGATGTCTCCTTTATATGGACTGATAAGTGTCAAATGGCATTCCAACAAATAAAGGAATATCTATTGTCACCACCTGTCACAATGCCACCTATTGAAGGAAATCCTTTGATTCTATATATTTCTACAACAACTTCAGCACTAGGGGCACTGGTTGCACAAAATGATCATGCCGAAAAAGAAAGGGCAATATACTACATCAGTCACACATTGGTTGGATATGAAGTTGATTGCACACCTATTGAACACACTTTTCTTTCAGTTGTCTTTGCTTCCCAGAAGTTAAGACATTACATGTTTAATCATAAGACACAACTTGTAGCAAAGATTGATCCCTTGAAGTATCTCCTAAGTCACGCAACATTGATAGGTCGCTTGGAAAAAGGGGTTATGATACTGAGTGAGTATGACATACAGTATGTGGAACAAAATGCCATAAAAGGATAAGTAATAGCAGATCAACTCGTAGATGCACCTATACAAGGTGATCATCCATGGGTAGTAGACTTCCCCTATGAGTCCATATTTCATACAGAGCCTAAATCACCTTGGAAAATTTACTTTGATGGGTCTCATACTAGTCATGGCTAAGGAGCAAATATAATATTTATCACACCACAAGGAGATTCAATTACGAAGTCATTTTGTATTGCTTCTCCATGTACAAATAATGTTGCAAAATATGAGGCACTTTTCATAGGACTCTGAATGGCCATAAAATGGAAAATCAAAACATTTATGGTCTTTGGAGATTCTCAGTTGGTCATAAATCAGGTCAATGACAAATATGACACCAAGGAAAAAAAGTTAATGCCTTACAAATGAATGGTTGGCAATTTTTTTATCATATTTACACATGCTTTCTTTTGAACAGGTTCCTAGGGCACAAAACAAGGCAACATACATAATGACTACAATCGGATCTCTCCTAGACATTCCCAACAATGTGTTGCAATTCAATTTCTTGGTGGAACAACTTTTGGTTCCTCATATGACATTCCAAAGTTAGAAATGGTTTGCGAGCTTGTTGGTCCTAACTCACCATGGTATCAAGAAATTTATGACTATCTCCAGTCCTAGACCCTTCCCCCGAACCTATCCAACAACCAACGAAAATCCTTTATCCGCAAAGCCGCCCGATACACCATCATCAGTGACACCTTATATCGTCGCAACTTTGACAATAACCTTCTTCGATGTCTCAAAATTGATGAAGCATGGACAACCTTATGTGAGGTACATGAGGGTATATCCGGATCTCATTCAAATGGACCTACCTTAGCTAAGAAGGTCACGAGACTTGGGTATTACTGGCCAACAATGGAGAAAGATGCACTTGAGTTTGTTAGAACATGTCGCCAATGTCAATTACATAGTGATTTGATTCATGCACCAGTACAAGAACTTTGGCCAATTACTTCTCCTTGGCCCTTCACACAATGGGGACTCGACCTCGTGGGAAAAATCCATCCTACCTCTTCCAATGACCATAAATTCATTATCACTGCCACTGCATATTTCACTAAGTGGATTGAAGCCATCCCCCTCACTTATATAACCGACAAGTAGATTTCCAAATTCATCCTCAACTACATCATCTATCGATATGGTGTTCCACAATCCATCATCACAGACAACAATTGTCCCTTCAAAAATCAAGACGTTTGTGAGCTTTATAAACACTTCCACATCCAAAATCATTTCTCCACACCATATTACCTGCAAGGAAATGGTTAAGCTAAGGCATCTAATAAGACAATTGTAAAAATTCTTAAAAAGATAGTCAATGACGCTGGCCATGACTGGAACATACAACTTAACCTTGCTCTGTGGGCTTACCGCACCAACATCTCCATGCCTACAAGAGCCACTCCATTCGCCCTGGTCTTTGGAGCTGAATCCATCTTTCCCATCGAGGTTGAAATTACATCTTTACGAGTCTCCCTGAAGGGCCTAATTGATGATGAAGAGTATAGAAAATCACGACTGCATCAACTGGAAATGTTAGAGGAACACAAAAAAATTCCTTAAATCATTTACAAGCATATCAAAATCACCTCTGCCGCAGTTATAACAAGAGAGTTATGGTTCAAAAGTTTGACATTGGCGACTTGGTCCTAATGCAAAATCCTAAGAATCAGTCTGACAGAGAGAAACTTGGCAAGTACGAACCTAATTGGTCGGGTCCTTACATCATCATGACCTCATTAAGTTCTGGAGCGTACCAGCTAGCCACTCTAGATGACAAACAATTGACATAACCCATCAACAGTCTACATCTCTAAAAATTCTCCACATAGCATCAGAGAGCTAGGTTGAAAACCATAAAAATACAAAAAAGTCAAAAAATGTAAAAAAAATTGTCACCCTGATGAAAACCTAGCAAACAAGCATCTTAGTGACACAAAAAAAATACATAAAATAATACAAAATAAAAAAATTAAAAAAAAACAAAAATGAAAAAATGACAAAAATAGTAAAGAGAAATAATTTGTCCAATAATGAAAACCTGGTAAACAGGCGCTTTGGATAAGTATCATGGTGAAAACCTAGAAAACATGCGCTATGTGTTGTTGGTTTTTGCTTCGTCGTCTATTCACTCTATCTGCCTTAGTCCACAATAAACACCCACTTTTCTGACACCATCATGACACCCATCATAAAATATTTCCATTTATTTCCATGGATGATAATGGTTGACATCCGGTCTAGCATATTGTCCATTCGTCATCCCAAGCACGTCCTTTTGTATATCCTTCCAACTTGGTTAGTCCTGGACTTGACTGGGGGCAATCCTTTATCACCTAACTATAGTGGGTATCACACATGGTCTTGTTAATCAAAAAAGTCTTGAAAAAAGACCAAAAAATCATAAAATGTCTTGAAAAAAGATAAAAAAATTCATAAAATGTCTTGAAAAAGACAAAAAAATCATAAAATGTCCTAAAAAAGATAAAAAAATCATCCTAAAAAAGATAAAAAAATCATAAAATGTCCTAAAAAAAGTCCAAAAAATTATAAAATGTCCTAAAAGAGGCCAAAAAATCAGAAGTCTTGAAAAAAGACCTAAAAATCGAAAAATGTCTTGAAGAAAAATAATAAAAAAATCAAAATATGGAAAAAACACAAAAACATCCAAATCACACTTGAAAATCCCAAAAACAAAGTCATAATTTGTCGAGTTGTTCATGTTCGTTAGTCCATATCATTGTCGAACTACGTTGTCTCTGCGCATTTTCTACGTAGGCAAGGCTCAGTTTTGGGCCCCCGAAACATTAGGTCAGTCCTTCTAGGTTTGTCAAAATAAAATAATGACTCAATATTTGATCAATCAAGACAAATTCATTGGTTGTGTCGAACTACGAGGTCTCTAAGTGTATGACATAGGCAAGGCCATCAATCGATGAGCCCCCAAGGCCGCACTAAGTCAATCCATTAGGGTTCATGACTCTGCACTAGCACACACATCAAATGTCTTCAAAATAGACAAATTATTCTAAAACAAACAAACCCTGGAAATCATTTAATCAAACATGTCAATTCCATTAGCATGTCAATGTCGGCATGTGGTCAATTCCATCATCCAGTCAATTTTGGTCAAATTCAGTCAAAACAAGTCAAATTGTCAACTCTTGGTTATTCTTCAGATGTGTCCTTCTGAAGAACAACCCATGTCATTTATGTATGCCTTAGGATGTGTCCTTCCTAGGCATCGTCATTGTCATCTGTATTTTTGAGGGATTCTCTTGACAGTTGAGGATCGACATGCCCTTCCTGAATTTGGCATTACCTAGCATTTGTCACCTAGACATTGTTAAACTTGGCATCTTGGCATCAAAACACTTGAAATTCAGACACACTCAGCAAACACTTGGAAAACATTATCTTGTCATTTTTTCCTTTGATTTTTCATTATGTTACTAGTTCCTTGAGGATGTCCTAACAACAAGATTTAGAGAAGTAGCGACGTATCATGATGATTGGCTTGTCTTGTCTTTTTCAAACAGTCATGTTGCTAGTTCCTTGATGATGTCCTGGCAATAGGATTTAGAGGAGCAACAACATTTCATGGCTTGTCTTTCTTGTCTTTCTTGTTTTGTGGTTGGTTGTGACAAAAAGACTGGGGCAACAATGCTTTTAGTATGAGTTATGATCATCCTTGTCTGCAACTGCTTGTTTCATGTGATGGTACAACCTTGCACACCATTGATCTATGTCATATCATGGTGTTTGTTGGCCATCACAATAATATTCCCAATGATGATTAAGAGCAGAAATTATTAGTTCTTTGGTAATATGTTGAAGGATTTTGTCTTTGCACTAACATCCATCTCCTTCTGTCTTGTCGTTTCTCCTATTTTGTCTCCTGATGATATCCTGTGGCATACAAAAATATAATTGCATACATAATAATATAGACATTGCATTAGTTCATCACACATTTACATACATCCATTCACTTGGTTACATTACACATTAAAACATTCATTAAAGGCATACATTAATTAGACATTCGCTCACATATTTCCATTTACACCACTAGCATATATCAATTGCATTCACAAAACATATAAGTGCATTTATTCCATACATCATTCATACACATAATAAAATAAAGCATCACATGTCGTATCATCCATATACATATAGTCTCTATAATCATAAACATGGAATTCACTAGAATGAAAACATCATGCATACATATAGAACATCATCATCATCATATAACCATCATACATAACATAATATCATCATGGCATATAAGCATAAATAACCATCACAACTGCATACATCACATGACATATAAAATGAATCATCATAAAAAAATCATCATAAATGCATACATCATAGACATAATCAAATCATAATGCATCATCACATAACATAAAGCATATAGTCCACACCAAAATTGCATCATATATACAATCTCAAAAATCAAGTCACAAGATAGAGTCATGAGGTATCCCAAAAATAGAGCTCACAGGCTCGATGGTCAAAATATAAATGTCTCAAAATAATGTCTCAAACATGACAACAAGATAATAGTGGAAATTTTTGGATACTGTGGATATGGTTGCTAATATGTGGTTGTCATTGATGTCAACACTATTAGCATTTGGTGTACTAGAGGCTGTATATGTTGAGGATATTGAGAAAATTGTAAAAGGAAGTGTTCTAGGTTCCTAGTGGAACTGTGCAGGTCTTGAAGGTGTCTTGTTCTATACGTTGAAGATTTGTTGATGTGGATTAAAGGGTTTATTGTTGAATGTTTCTAGATCATCTACTAGAAGTTTCAGAGGTCCACATGAAGTTTTGAGTATGCTATGGTCTGACAATGTTTCTATGGTCTCTGTCAGTGTTCCTGAATGAAGATTGTGTAATTTTGTTAGTCCCAATTGTTGCAAATTCTTCTCTGTTGTTTCTTGGTGTTCTTGTATGTCTCTAGATCATTCTCTATCTTTGTGGTAGGTCCACATTACTTGGAGAGCTCGTGGTTGAAATTTTTTTCTTGCGCATGTTCAGTTTTTCATGTTCTTGGCCGACATGTTGATGGTAGCGTGTTGTGGATCTTTGTGGAAAAATTAATTAAAGTATTTTTGTGTTGAAGATGTTAGTTTGGGTCCCCACTATGTTGTGGCTGACCTTGGTGGATTTGCATTGGAAATTTATTTGTAAATTTGGGCCGAAATTGAAAATATGTTTTATTCTTCTGGCCGACTAAGTCATGATGAAATCCCATGTAGCGGATATATATGAGCGAGTGGTTGAGTGAAGTTAGTGTGTGCATGAGTGTGAATGTATTCCAGAGAAAGTGTAAATGTGCGAATAATGTTTCTATCATTGGATTACTGAGCAGAGAGTGAAGAAGATTGAGCAGAGTGTGAAGAAGGTTCTTGAGCTTAATTGGAACTATAATCAGGCTTGTGCAGAAGCTATTCTCTTAGTTCGTATTCTTTGGATTTTAATCCTATTCTGTATTGTTGGACAGTGAGGCCTCTTTTGTATTTGAGTAGTGAGCTCTAGGCAGTGTGCCTGAATGTATGTACATTCCCCTTATTATTTCTCTTTATACTTTTAATAGAGTATAATCTTGTGGACTAACATCCACCGTGGTTTTTCCCCTAACAGGGTTTCCACATAAAAAAATCTTGGTGTTATTTGTCTCTCTGATGTGTTAATTGCTTGTGGTTAATTACTTATTCATCAGATCTGAGATTAAAGTTAAGATACGTTAGAAAATAATAAGTTTTTGCGACAAATAATTCACCCCCCCTCTCAGTTGTCTATCCTTATTTTTCCAACAATTGGTATCAGATCAGGTTCCTTTGAAGAAGTCTAAAAGCTTGAGGTGATCCGAGATGGAAAGAAAATTCAAGGATAGTCCAAGATTTGATGGCACTAACTACTCAATGTGGAAAGTTAGAATGCAATGTCACTTAAAGTGTATTGGTGAAGCTTTCTGGAAGATTACAAAAGATCCATATACTATTCCTTAGAATGGTCCCTCAACTCTCGATGAGATCAAAGATGCTGAAAATAATGTTAGGGATATTGAAGCTTTGGTGAGTGCTCTGACAGATTTAGAGATGACTAATGTGTTGGGTCTGGAGACAACTCATGAGATTTGGACGAAACTGGAAACTTTGTATGGAGGAGATGCACAGGTGAAGATGGCTAAGCTACAAAGCTTGAAACGAAAGTATGAGAATTTGAAGATGGGTGAAGATGAAAATATCACTTCTTTTATGTAGAGAGTAAATGAAATAGTGATGGGTATTAAAGGTGCCAGTGGTTCTGTGGATGAGGATGGAATTGTGGCTAAAGTACTCAAATCCTTTCCTCCCTCTTACAAAATGAAGGTTCATGCTATTGAAGAGTTCAGATCAGTAAACAAGATAACAAGAGACACGTTGATCGGGAAGCTTGCTGCTTTTGAAATAAGTGAATTTGGTGAATTTACATTCAAGGCCACTATATCTAAAAGTAACAGACAAAGATATAATCTGAGAGAGAATTCCAGAAAGATATCCAAGTATGATGAAGAATTGAAACAACTTGAAGATAGAGAAAGAGAGGTAGAAGAACTAGAAGCACTGATTGCAAGACAAGGCAGAGGAAAAGGTAAGTATGAAGATGTATTGCCTATTAAATGTTTTTCATGTAGTAAAATATGTCATTTTGCATCAAGATGTGCTGAAAGAGTTCCTAGATCTAAGCCTAAAAAGTCTAGATTCCAAAAGAGATGCTACTTTGTTGAAGAAGCAGTGACTGATGATAAGTCTGAGAAAGATAATGGAAAAGAATATGAATGAGCTTTCATTGCTACCATTGAAGATAATCCTGTGGTTACCGAATCTACTAAAGATGAGAAAGCTCTTGCAGCCCAAGTTGAAGAAAAAGATGAGTGGGTTATTGATAGTGGATGTTCACATCATATGACCGGTGATAAAAGAAAACTTGTGAGTCTAGAGAAGTATGATGGTGGGGTTGTAAGATTTGGAGATAACAATGTTGGTGTGATTCGTGGCAGAGGATCTATTTTCCTTGGTGGTAAGGATAACACTGATGATGTTCTTTATGTTGAAGGCCTGAAGCAAAACTTGTTGAGTGTTGGATAGATGGTTCACAAGGGATATGATCTTCAGTTTAAAGATGGAAGATGCAAGATATGTGGAAGTTCCAGGAATATGATTGCAATAGGAAAAAAAACAAAAGGTAATATTTTTCATATGAATATTGCTAATGGAAGTTGTTTAATTGATCAAATAGATGAAATCTAGTTATGGCATAGGAGGTTGTGTCATGTAAACTTTGACAACATTATCAAGATAAGGTCTACTCAAGCAGTAAGAGATCTGCCTAAGTTAGTGAAGCCTGCTAATATAATCTGCAAGGAATGTCAGATGGGTAAACAAACTAGAGTCTCTTTGTAGAGAAAATAGTTTCATTCAAACAATTTGCTGGAGCTGCTACATACTGACCTTTGTGGTCCCTCCAGAGTCAAAAGTATTCATGGAAAAAGGTATTTTATGTTGGTTATTGATGATTACTCTGGAATGATTTGGGTTTCCTTTTTAAGAGGAAAATGTGAAGCATTGGAGAAGTTCAAAAGTTTTAAGGCTATGGCAGAAAATGAGAAAGGTCTGAAAATCAAGTGCCTGAGATCTGACAGAGGTGGTGAGTTTATTTCCAAGGAGTTCAACTCTTATTGTGAAGATCATGGTATTAAAAGAAGTTATCTGCTCCCTGAACCCCTCAACAGAATGGAGTTGCAGAAAGAAAGAATAGAACAATTCTAGATGCTGCCAAAACAATGATGATGGAAGGAAATGTGTCACAGATGTACTGGAGTGAAGCGGTAAGCACTACTGTGTATACCTTGAACTGGGTGAATGTTAATGGTAATTCTGGTAAGACTCCTTATGAGTTATGGTTTGGTCACAAGCCTACTGTTAAGTACTTCAAGATCTTTGGAAGCAAGTGTTATATTAGGAGAGATGATGATATAGGAAAATTTGATGCAAGAAGTGATGAAGGAATCTTCCTAGGTTACTCCACTAAAAGCAAGGCCTACCGGTGCTATAACAAAAGATTGAGAAAGATGGTTGAGAGTGCAAATGTCAGAGTTGATGAGAATTCTATAAAATCATCCAGACATTATAGTTATGATTCAGACGAAGACATTACAAGCCAAGGGAAGAATACTCAAACACATAATCTACTTCAGATTATTCCATATGTTCTGGTGAAGCAACCTCAATTTGTTCCGGTAAATCAAGCCAGTCAGGAGACACAAAAAAGTGCAAGTATAGAAGAAAGATTAGAAGAGTCAGAAGTTCAAGAATGTCCCAAAACTCCAAGGTATGTAAAGCTAAATCATTCTAAAAATAAAATTATAGGAGATAAGAGTAAAGGAGTGCAAACTAGAAGAAAAATTGCAAAAGAATATTGTCTGATATCCAAGATTGAGCCTAAAAATGTCATTGAAGCCTGTCAATATGCACACTAGTTGGAAGCTATGAAGGAAGAACTGACATAGATTGAAAATAATGACACATGGATATTGGTTCCAAGGCCTAAAGACAAAAATGTGATTGGCACTAAATGGGTATTTAGAAACAAGTTGAATGAAGAAGGTGAAGTGGTCTGGAATAAAGCAAGACTAGTATGTAAAGGGTATTCTCAAATGGAAGGTATAGATTTTGAAGAAACCTTTGCCCCTATTGCTAGGATTGAAGCTATTAGACTAGTTCTTGATTATGTTGCACACAAGAACTATAAAGTCTATCAAATGGATGTAAAGTTTGCATTTCTGAATGGAGAACTAGAAGAAGTGTACATTGAATAGTCAGATGGATTTCAGCTAACATACAAAGAAGATATAGTTTGAAAATTGAAGAAAGCTCTGTATGGACTTAAGCAAGCCCCCAGAGCTTGGTATGCTAGATTGGACAAATACCTACTGAAACTTGGATTCACTAAAGGTACTATTGACAACAACTTATACTTCAAATTAGATAATGATAAGGAGTTAATTATAGAAGTTTTTGTTGATGATATCATTTTTGGAGGAGATGATAATCTATGTATGAAGTTTGCTGATGAGATGAATAATGAATTTGAAATGAGTATGATTGGAGAAATGAAGTTCTTTCTGGGATTGCAAGTTACACAGTTGGACAAGGGGATCTTCATATCTCAGTCCAAATATGTGAAAGAACTATTAAAGAAGTTTGGAATGGATGAATCCAAACCCGTTGGTACCCCCATGGTGACCAGATGCAAGTTGACACAGAATGATGACTCTCCTAAGGCAAATCAAACCAAATATAGGTCAATGATCGGTGGATTGCTCTACTTGACTTAGACTAGACTAGACATTATGAATGTTGTATGTATGGTTGCTAGATTTCAAGCCGATCCAAAAGAATGACATGTAATTGCTGTGAAGAGAATTTTTAGGTATTTGAAAGGAATAGTTGGCTTTGGACTTTGGTATCCAAAGGATGATGATCTCACTTTGTGTGCACTTACTAATGCACATTGGGCTGGTGATGTAGATGACAAGAAAAGTACTAGTGGTGGTGCTTTCTTCCTAGGGAAGAAGCTGGTATCCTGGTTAAGTAAAAAAAAAAACTCAATTTCTCTATCTACTGCTGAAGTGGAATACATTGTTGTTGCCAATAATTGTACTCAAGTAATATGGATGAAACAAATGCTGAGAGATATCAGGGTGATATATGGAGAGCCTATTGCCATATACTGTGAAAACTCAAGTGTAATAAATAGCTCAAGGAATCCAGTGCTACACTCTAAGACTAAACATATATCAATCAAATTTCATTTCTTAAGGGAGAAAGTAAATGAGAAAGAAGTCAGATTGGAGTATGTGCCTACCAAAGAATAGATTGCAGATATATTTACTAAGCCTTTGCCGAAGGATACTTTTAAGTATCTCAGAGGAATGATAGGGGTAATCACCCCTCCTGATATGAAATAAAAGATGCATTTTCTTGCATCAATCCATGAACTTCATTGCTATATTCTGATCCGGATTGATGTTTCCATGGCTGCTACTCAGGGGGAGTAGTTAGATGCGCAGATATGTGGTTCAAAGTGTGTATATGGAAAGGTCATTGTACCTTTTCCATTGATGTCAAAGGAGGAGTAGTGTAATGTGAAAAATATTTTCAAGAGGAGAAATGCAGGAGAAGTAAGTGTGTTGGGTTCATGGTATTTTTCACATCATATGTTGCCATCAATGCCAAAGGGGGAGATTGTTTTATACTGTGGATATGGTTGCCGATATGTGGTTGTGATTGATGTCAACACTATTAGCATTTGGTGTACTAGAGGTTTTATATGTCGAGGATATTGAGAAAATTGTAAAAGGAAGTGTTCTAGGTTCCCAGTGGAACTGTGCAGGTGTTGAAGGTGTCTTGTTCTATCCGTTGAAGATTTGTTGGTGTGGATTAAAGGGTTTACTGTTGAATGTTTCTAGATCATTTACCAAAATTTTTAGAGGTCTCCGTGAAGTTTTGGATGTTGTGGTCTGACAATGTTTTTGTGGTCTCTGTCAGTGTTCCTGAATGAAGATTGTGTGATTTTGTTAATCTCAGTTATTGTAGATGCTTCTTTGTTGTTTCTTGGTGTTCTTGTATGTCTCTATATCATTCTCTATCTTTGTGGTATGTCCACATTACACAGAGAGCTCGTGGTTGAAAATATTTTCTTGCGCATGTTCATTTTTTTATGTTCTTGGCCAACATGTTGATGGTAGTGTGTTGTGGATCTTCATGGAAAAATTAATTAAAGTATTTTTGTGTTGAAGATGTTAGTTTGGGACCCCACTATGTTGTGGCTGACCTTGGTGGATTTGCATTGGAAATTTATTTGTAAATTGGGGTTGACATTGAAAATATGTTTTATTCTTCTGGCCGACTAAGTCATGATGAAATCCCATGTAGCGATATATATGAGCGATTGGTTGAGCGAAGTTAGTGTGTGCATGAGTATGAATGTATGCTAGAGAAAGTGTAAATGTGCAAATAGTGTTTCTATCATTCGATTACTAAGCAGAGAGTGAAGTAGAATGAGCAAAGTGTGAAGAAGGTTTTTTCAGCTTAATTGGAACTATAATCAAGCTTGTGTAAAAGCTATTCTCTTAGTTCGTATTCTTTGGATTTTAATCCTATTTTGTATTGTTGGACAGTGAGTCCTCTTTTGTATTTGAGCAATGAACTCTAGGTAGTGTGCCTGAATGCATGTGCATTCCCCTTATTATTTCTCTTTATACTTTTAATAGAGTATAATCTTGTGGACTAACATCCACCATGGTTTTTCCCCTAACAGGTTTCCACATAATTTTTTTTGTGTTATTTCTCTCTCTGATGTGTTAATTGCTTATGGTTAATTGCTTATTCATCAGATCTGAGATTAAAGTTAAGATAAGTTAGAAAAGAATAAGTTTCTGTGACAACTGATTCACCCCCCCTCTCAGTTGTCTGTCCTTATTTCACCAACAAAAATTCCCTAGGCTATGCTCTCCTCATCCCCTCATGGAGAAGAACAGGTTGAATGGTGACCTGTAACAAGAACTAATCGTATTTGGGAGGACATGGTTGGATGTGTCTGTGAGGATGAAGGATCTGTGATTGGCGGCTGGCTATGCTCCAACCTGTGCCCTGAAGTAGATGCCCATGGATGTGACTAGATCTATGGCCCAAGGAGTGCCTATGACTATGATGGGACCGGTGACCTGATGAATACCCTGAGGAGGTAGAACCACCCACACTGCTTTGACTATGGCTACTATGTGTCTGATTGCTACTCCCTGAACCACTGCCTGTCCTACTATATGATCAGGATAACCCAGGCTCCTGCCGCTCGACTGAAACTACTCTCTCATATAGCATCCAATACTGGCCCTATCTATCACTGAACCTAGCTAACTCTCTAGCTATGTACCTAAATGATCTAGCACATAACTCTACAAACTCTGCACACTAGCTCTGCACCTCTTGTCATCGGATCTTAGCCTAATCCCGCTCTACTCGTGTGACCTCTAGTTCTACCTGCAAGCTCCTAATAGGTGTTGTGGCTCATCTAATCTCTGTTGCATATCAACCAATCTCTGATCAACAGTGGCATCATGTGGCAAAGGTGGTCCTCTGGATATATCCTCCTCTCCATCCACATGGGCTCTCACAACTATCTCTTTGCCTCATCCATACCATCCTCACCACCGATGTCCAACTCCTCATCATCAACCCTGATCTCCTCCTCACCCCCAACTACCTCCTCCCCTCCATCGACATCCAGGGCCTCCTCCTTCCTAGCCTTTTCCTCCTCCTCCTCTTTTTTGACTCCCTCATCCCTCTCCTCCTCCTCTACTACCTCAAGAATCACATCGAGGGGTACCCTCTCAACATGCTGTTATACCCTCCTTCCTTGCCTCCCGCCATCTCCTCCTCTCCTCCTCTTGACACCCCCACCATCTCCTCCATCACCTCCATCACCTCCATCTCCTTCTCCCTTCCCCCCATCTCCTCGACCTCCATCCCTCCCCCTCCCCTGACTGCCATCTCTACCTCCTCAATTGCCTCGCCGCACCTATAGTATAACTGAACATCGATCAACTGGTGCTAGCCCATTTGAGTCTATTAGGGGTTGTGGCCTATGTGTCTGCCACATGTATCAGACTCTACGGTCATACCAGGATCTACTAGGCCCTCACTCTAGGCCCACTATTGTTCCACCAGTCCATCAATCTACTGCTCTACCAGCACTAATATAAACGGTTCCCACACGGTCTCCCAAAATGATCTGGCATACTCTGTTGTCCCCACTAGCACATCTTGCTACTCACCAAACTAACGTAACACCCACTAGGGTGGGTACATCTCAATAATAAGCAGCGACTGAACAATGCGACCAATAAGATACTAAAACTATCTACAAAATGCCAAATGATCACCCTCTTCGACCCACTGTGCACAATCTTTGTAGGGCCTCCAAACAAATGCCATCAAAGTGTCAATCTGATGCCACCAGTATCCTGTCTCTCCAACTATAGTTTGTTGTAGGGAACCCACATACAAGTAAAAATATGGCATCCCCTGAGTTAGTTGTGGTCTCTAAATTAGAGGACGAAAGATGGGGATATGCTCCCAAGCCTAGATCATAAGTAGTGTGGTATCACAGCTGATACTGTGCACACCTCTATATGCCACCTCATGCAACTGATGATAAAGCATACCAAGTAAACATGGCCCCCAGGAGAAAATAGTCCTATCCTACCTCATCCTCATGAGCACATCTCCCCATCCAATAGGGAACCCATGTCCATGACGATCAGGAATCAAGACACCATAAATCAAGGTACATAGCATCACATCCCATCGAGGATAATGCTCTACCATAAACTCCCACTGAATCTCGTATCCCTCAATGCCTAGTCCCATGCCATCATCAGCCTCATAATACTCTGTGATCATCTACTATCCTCAGTGTGGATCATAAACAACAAGCTCTCCTCTGATCAAAAGGCGCAAAATCTTATACACATCCTCCAACGTCATGGTGGCCTCTCCCATTAGCAAGTGGAATGAACATGTCTCTGAGTGCCATCTCTCGACCAATGCTGTCAATAGTCCCCTATTTTCCTAGACAATGGGCATATAGGTCACATAATATAGTCCTAGTTGCATCAGCCGTCTCCGCTTCCTGTCTCGCAGCTGATCTCTGAATCCATATGTCAATGGCCTAAACTCCCGTGAGTAAATAGGTGGTAATCATTTCTAAACACACAGAAACAAGAGTTAGCACATCATTGAACATCATTATTACCATCTATCTAATCAAGAATAAGTAGAAACTAAGGCTAAACAAAAGTCAACCCTGGTGAAAGTCAAATGCATTGTGTCAAAGGCAATTGTGCCGCGATAAGTCAATTGCATCGTTTGACTCTTCACTTGCATTGCAACAAGGTGATTGCGTTGTACCAGCTCACACATGCGTCATCCTATAGCATTTGTGTCGCTCCATCGATCATATGCATCATTGTAAAAACAATTGCGTCGAATGGCCTTGCGTTTGTGTCACGATAGAATGATTGCGTAGCTAGACCTATCATTTACATTGCAAAGCGGAGAATGCATTGCACTAGTCCACAAATGTGTCACTGTAAACCTAAACCTAATGGACTCCTTGTGTTTTCATTGTGACGGATCGAATGCATGCAACACGAATGCGAATGTGGCTTACACAAACATGCATGCATTGCAACGCATTCGTTGACCTGACTTTAAACCCTAAGAAACCGTGCAAAACGATAAAATCATGAAGTGGGTAAGAGGTACTTACTGGTGGCTTTGCACCCTCTAGCCGTTTGAAGGTCTGCATGATGTACCCGTGATGCTCGGTCAATGGAATCACCATCATCTCAAAGTATCGTCTCTCTAAGCTCTCAAATTTCAAAAGGTAAAAGTGAAAATGAATTGACTTTTTACCCATTTTGAATCTATTTATAGGGTAAAAGTGGGATTTTCTTGAAAATTTTATTATTAGAGGCTCATTTGACCAACTTTGACCAACCTGTTGACTGCCTTAAACATGTCAAAATCCAAAATCGATCACACCGCTGATTTTCTGATCATCAAATTGACTTATTGGGACACTTTTTAATTTTTTCTGTCACCGGGCCAAAATTTGAAAATTTTCCCGAGGGGGCATAGATACTTTGTACCTTCGCTGGGGCATATTTTGACTGAATTTTATTTGTCACAATGCGACAGGCTGCATTATGACAAAGAGGGGAAAAATGTAGACACATAAAATTGACCTAGGCTTGCAAATTCTATTTTTTCCATATTCTTCTCAACATAATTAAAATATTTAATTATGTCCTATGGTCCAATTTCAACTATTAATTAAATAATTCATGTCTTTTCTTCCTCTTGATTATTTAAATAAATAATTTTTATTTATTTATTTAAATATGTCGCTAATTGTCTAATGTCTCTCTATGATTAAATAAATTCTTAAATTTATTTAATTATTTTTTGTCCATTATTTCCTCCTGATTTTTTGAAATAAATAAATTTTATTTATTTAAATATTTCATTAATTTTTAAATTTCTTCTTATAATTAAATAAATTCTTTAATTTATTTAATTATTGTCTACCTTGGCATTCTTCTAATTTTAAATAAAATTATTTAAAATTGTCCCACTTTCTAATTTTCTCTCTCTTAGTAAATAATTTGAAATTAATTATTTACTGTCACATGGCCCCACCTTTTTGAATTAAACTAATTTTTAATTCAAAATGACAACTTTCCTTCTTAAATCAAATAATTTCTAATATTATTTGATTTTCTAGCTCTTTCTTTTTCCGTGCCATTCTAATCTCCTTATCACATGCAATCTTGTCCTTTGATTTGATTTTCTAAAATCAAATCTTAACCATTCATTTCAAATTTACCCTAATGTTTCCCTAACCCTAATTGTGGGTTGTCACGTTCAATCTCAACCATTGATCTTAGAGCATTTTTCAATCTTCAATCTTGGCCATTCATTCAAAATTGACTTTTCTATAGAATGACAATTTTGATCTCATTTGGACATCTACATCTCTTGACTTCATAGGCTATTTTCTACATACTTTAGGATTGCTTCATAGTTGCATACTTGCATTGTGTAGCTCTTTAGATCAAATCCTTCAACATTTTCTTAGGACATTGGCATAATCATAGGTTGCTCATCACAAATCTGAGGGCAATTATCTACTTGCAGCAAATAGAGAAGGTGCAATGGAGGTTAATCATGGAGGTTGAATACATTTGGTGAGATATTTCCTTGTGTTCATGTTTTTACTCCTTTGTTCTTCATTGCTTTGCTTTGGGTTATCTTATTTATGCTCTAATATGCTAACCTAGGTTTTTCCCTAAGCTACAAAATCAACAATAGCAAAACATGTGGCCATCACATAATTACCAAGGATTTAATTATAACTCTCAGTGAACACCCCAACAAAACCAATGGAAACCTTAGTGGTAAAGAGGCCAACAATGGAAAAACCAAAACCAAAATTACCAGTAGCCACAACAACCCTTGCAACCACAACAACAAACCATAATGCCAAACCTAACACCTACACCACCAAGAGCACCTCAATTACCAACACAACTTGCACCTAACCCGAATAATAATCATGTTTGATAGGCTTATGCTAATGAACCAATCCAATACCCTAGTTATGGGGTTGAGGTGAGTAATGTACACCTCAAGTCAGGGAAAATGTTAGTTGGGCCTTCATCTCATTATATCACAGAATTGGATGATGAGGGACTCCTAGTTGGGCCCATAAACAAACAACCTAAGGAACTTGACTCAAATTAATCCAATCCAATAACCATGAGTCTAGAGCCTTTATTCCCTGAGATTAACAATCCAAAAATATCAATCACAAGCTAAAACTGATCTGTTGGGATAGCTCAAGGATGTTTGCATCAAAATACCCCTCATCCAAGCTATTAAGGAAGTTCCTATTTATACCAAAATAGTGAGACAAATACGCCTCAAAAATCCAAGAAGAAAGTGAAAAGAACCCTCAGACTGTACATGTCTTAGGACAACTTGCATACATTATGTTGGGAAATATAACAGTCCCCAAGTATGCAGATCCTAGGATCCATGCAGTGGATGTGAGAATAAATGGAACTCTATTAAGAACACCTTAATTGACTTAGGAGTAGCTATTAATGTAATGACCAAAGAAACCATTCAATTTTTGCAATTAATAGAGCTCAGACCTACACCTACTGTGCTATAGTTGGGAGATAGGTTTATAGTTAAGCTTGAGGGAATCATTGAAGACTTGGTAATAACTATGGATTTGTGGGAGTACCCTGTAGACTTTATGGTATTCTAGACTAAAGCTAATCTTGTAGGATATCCCCTCATCTTTGGAAGACCTTGGTTGGCAACAATAGATGCCTTCATAGGTTATAGGTCTAGAAATATGATCATTTTCAATGGAAATGTGACTAAGAAATTGGTCCTTTATCCATTAGCCCAACCACATGTAGACCTAGAACAAACTATTTGGCCTACCCTAGATGAGGAAGATCAATACTCTTTATAAACTCTAATTACTATTGAATGCAACCCCTTGTTCTAAAGTCAAGATGAAGATGAACTAATTGTAAACATCATGTAGAAAAACCATGGTAGGGACCCGTAGTATCATGACTATTTAACATGTCTACAAGATCCTCTATGAGATATAATCCCTACCAATTCATTTGAGTCATTTTCTCAAATTTTCCATACTTTGTTGCCACATCATTTCATTCCAAAAATATTAGGACTTGACATTTCATCTGTTCAAACATCATCCTTTACTTTAGAGATTATATTGGGAAAAACATTGAATGTAAACATTTGACTGACCATTGCGCAACATACCTCATTGTTGGTTGTGTTGAAGGCACATGTAGCAGCCTTTGCATGGGATTATCATGATATGAAGGGGATAGACCCAGAATTGTGCATGCATAATATTTACATCAATTATGGTTTCAAACTAGTTAGACAACCCCAAAGG
This sequence comes from Sequoia sempervirens, assembly GCA_007258455.2. NCBI lineage: Eukaryota > Viridiplantae > Streptophyta > Pinopsida > Cupressales > Cupressaceae > Sequoia > Sequoia sempervirens. The sequence goes on from VDFB02253353.1 coordinate 76,074, forward strand.
AGAATGAACCCTGTAGTTTGAGACATAGTCAAATCAAAATTACAAAAATTATTGGATGCGGGATTTATTATCGCATCTTTGACATTCAGTGGGTGTCTCCACCCATGATTGTGCCTAAGAAAGGAGGGAAATGGAGAGTGTGTGTAGACTACTGTGAATTGAATATTGAAACTAGGAAAGAACACTTTCCGCTCCCATTCATTGACCAAGTACTTGATTCATTAGCAAGAAGGATGTGCTTTTCATTTTTGGATGGATTTAGTGGCTAAAATCAAATTAAGATAGCCCAAGAAGACCAAGATAAGAAAACATTTGCATGCCCTTGGGGTACATATGATTATTTTTTCTTATCATTTGGGCTATGCGATGCACCAACCGCCTTCTAGAGGGAAATACTAAGCATATTTTTAGACTTTGTACATGTTTCTATGGAGGTTTACATGGATGAATTAATAAATTAATAGGACTACCTATGATGAAGCACTTGAAAATTTGGAGAAGGTACTAAAATGATGTCAAGAACATAACTTGTCCCTAAGTCATGAGAAATTCTTCATGATGGCGACTAAGGGAATTGTTTTGGGACATTTTATGTCCAATAAAGGAATTTAGATAGACCCCAACAAAATTGAGGTGATATCAATATTAGAAGTTTCCTTGGCCATGCTAAATATTATAGAATCTTTATACAAGATTTTAGTAAAATTATAGCTCCACTATTTTTCATATTATCTAAAGATGTAGAGTTTGAATGGACACCTGCTTGTCAAACTAATTTTCAAGATCTCAAGGAAGCACTCACTAAGACACCTATCTTGTGAGGAAAAAAATAGAATCTCCCTTTTCATATTCATACAAATGCTTCTAATTTTACAATAGGAGCAATGCTAGGATAGAAGGAAGGAAATAAAGAGTATGTTATATATTATATTAGCAAAAATATTCAAGGGTAGAACTCAATTATACAATGATTGAAAAGGAGATGTTAGCAATATTTTATGCAATAAATAAATTCAACATTACATTATGTGTATCCAGTGTTTATACACACTAACCATACAACAATAAAGTATTTGATGAAAAAACAAGTGGTTGGTGGTAGGTTTGTCAGGTGGTTACTATTAATTGAAGAATTTAATATTCATTGTTGATAAGTCAGGTAAATAAAATGTATTGGAAGATTTTCTATCTAGGCTACCAACCAAATAAAAAGAAGATGTTGATGACTCATTCCCATATGAGCATTTATTTTCTCTCTCTGCATACACCTTAGTATGTAGATTTTTCCAACTATCTTGTAGAAAGAAAGACACCACCCCATTTATCACCAAGGGAAAAGAGACAATTAGTTCAAAAAAGTTTTCCCTACTCATGGATAGTTGGATACTTATTCTACATAGGCCCAGACAAGATAATGAGAAGATGCATAAGAGAGGGTGAATTATATGATATTCTCGGAGCATGCCATGATGAATCCTATGGGGGAAACTTTGCAACATAGAAGATAGCTCTTCAAATTTTGAATACTAGCTATTATTGGGCAACTCTTCATAAAGATGTAGAAAAATATACTAGGAGTTGTGATTGATGTCAAAGAATGGGAAAGCCAACAAAATAGATGAAATTCCATTGCAGCCATAGCTAGCAATAACACCATTTGACAAATGGGGATTATAATTCATTGGCCCCATCTCACCAACATCAAACAACAAAGAGTACATGCTAGTCTACATAGATTACCTTATAAAATGGGTAGAGGTTAAGGCTTTACAATTGCAAGAGATGGGCATATGATAAATTTTCTCTATGAAGACATATTCACAAGATATGATGTTCCAAGAGAAATTATCATAGACCAAGGACCTTAGTTTACATCAAAGTTGATCACAAAATTAGTTCAAGAATATGAGATCAAACAAAGAAAGTGGACACACCTTATCACCCTCAAGAAAATGGGAAAGTGGAAGTCACCAATAGGGAAATTGAAAATAACCTCACAAAGATAGTGCAACTTCATAGGAAGGATTTGGAAACCAGGTTACCTAAGGAAGTTTGGGCTTATAGAACAACTTAGAAGACCAAAAAAAAAATTATAGCATATGAATTGGTGTATGGAAAGAAGACAATACTTCCTATACAGTTTGAGTATAAAAAGTTGAGGACAATAATTAAATTGGGCATGGATTTGTCCAAAGCACAACAAGAGAGATTGCACATCTTGAATGCATTAGATGAAATAAGAATGGAAGCCATCCACCATATTGAAGTTATCTAAAATCAAAGGATCTGTTGGTATGATCAGTTTATTAAGACAAAGGAATTCTGTGAAGGTGATTGGGCTCTAATTTATGACTCCAAATATAAATATTACAAAAGGAAATTGCAAACCAGATGGCTTGGGCCATATGAAATAAAGACACTTTCCAAATGGAGCAGTGTAGCTATAGATAATTGATGAAGTAAGGTCCCCATTTCTAGTCAATGGTCACATATTGAAGCTTTATAAGAAAACATTATAGAAGGATTACTTCATTCTTACATTACAACAACACTTTTAACCTGATATGGACAATTCAACAATAGAGACATCCAGCTCTACAAATGTATCAGTAGATGAGCTACATAGCTTTCCCACTAATGTTCCATAGGTATAATTTCCTCACATATTTCACATACACACACTGCACGTGTGACTATTGGAAATCTTCATTTCTTCAACCAGTGAGCAAAAGTAGAAGGTACCTGCAACAACACAAACCAAAATAGTTATCACAACAGGACTTGTTGTTACATGCACCCATAGAATTCATATATCCATCATAATATATCCATTCATGATGCATTTACATCATCTTTTTTGCACATGTAGCAATCTACATGTCCACTTTACCACAACAACCAATTCCATCACATCAACTTTTCATCTCTACCGTACCTCACAATAACTATCACCTCACCTAAAGTGTACTCCATGTAGCCTTTTATTTTCATCCATCACTCCAACCTAATTATCACATGTCACACATACACTACATATCATAATTGCACGTAGCTCATATCCATCATGTCCAATCTTTTCAAAATTTACTTGCATAGCATAATTCATCTTCTACACACGAGTTGTAAATCAATTCAAATAATAACTCCAGGTACACTCCACCTTAGAAATATTAATTATAATTTAATCTTATTGATTTTATGAATATTTATTTTTCATTCAAGCATGTCAAATAACATATTTTAAATTTCCACTACTTTCCATTTAATATTTTCCCTATCTATACGAGCTAAGTGTGGACACTTAGCAGGCTTAGTTGGGGGAGGGTATTAAATATTATTCCTTGGTTTTCTTTCCATTTCAAACTTGTTCTAACATTCTATTTTCCACCATTACCAAGATACATATATCTTAGTAGAGGAATTGAGAGGTGTATTTAGGTGTTATAGCATACAATAGAGCACAAGCAGTATAATTGGGGTGATAGAAAGAGATCAGAACAAAGAAAAATCGTGAGGTGACTGTAAAAACACAAAGCATTATAATGGGAGGTGATATAATATGTAGAGAACTAGTAGCACATAACCAACTTCTAGATGGTAGGCTATGTTTTTTCTAGCAAGCTAGTCAGTTAGAATATTTTTTGAATCTCACATAATTTAATGAGGTTATGACCCAATAGTTCACAATCACTTTGAAAAATGATGAAGCAAATGTTAGGGGCTTAAGGGTAGATGCTCAAAAGTTTCTATAGTTGAAATATATAGATTTTCAAGGATAGGAGAAGAGTTTCCAGTTAGGTCAGATTTCATTATAGCAAGGAATGAATTCTCCCAACCAAGAGAAAACTTGGATTCTTCTTCACAAGGTACTAAATGATTGTATTTACCTTGGCTTTAGGCTTCAGTTGCTTCTCAAATAGTTAAGTATTTTACGTATCATGGGAGACAATTATTGCTATACACAATTCATTTCAAGTTGTTAAGTCATCTTTGCCATAATAGGCATGTAAATGTTCTTAATTTATTATATAATTTGTTAAAGAGAATGTTGTCTAAGTACAAGAGGAAAAGAAAAAATATAGCACTATCTCATTTTTTCCTAGTTACATTGTTGATAAGAGAAGTCTTAGGGCTTAGTTTCCAAATATTTATTGGGAGAATTTTCTTAATTGTAACAATATCAATAATATCCTTGAAGTTCCCAATAAGGATAACAAGGTCCAAGAAAAAATAGTGGAAGAACCTTTTGTTGCTCTAGAGGAGGAAATGCCCTCTAACTCCCATGATATGACACCTACTTGCAACATGAGAGAAATAGAGGAGCAGGGCTTGTAGGAAACATAGCCTACAACCTCTGCTAAGAAACCCATAGCAGAGGACAAACAAGAAACCCCTATTTCCAAAAAACCATAGAAAAGGTAGGATGCAAAGCCTCTTCTTCTACACCTATAAAGGGGTAGAAGAGGCCCACACAATCAAGGAGATGGTCAAATCGCCTCTAGAGGAAAGAGACAATGAAAGGAATAGGTATAAAATAGAAAGAATATATTGTTATGATTGAAACAGACTCACGATCAAAGGGGAATTCCCCTAGAAATTTGAATACACCAGTTATACAATCAATGTACTTTACTACCACTTATGAATCAGATTTAGAAGATGTTTTTGTGGCTAAGAAAATGAGAAGAAGATCCCTAAAAATTTATGTTTCAAAGGGTTTTGAATAGACAAGTGCAACAGGAGATGAACAATTTTTTGAAAAATATGAAAACTTTTTATTGAAGAGAGAAATAGTAGAAAATAATTGCAAGAAGCAATGGAAAGAATAAAATAGTTGGAAGAATTATTAAAAATATGTCAACAAAAGTATAGTGATATGGATGCAAGAATTAAAGAATTGGAGGAGAAGCTCTATAAATTTGAGCATGGGTTGAAATTGGAGGTATTAGCACACCTTTCTATGGTAGAAAAAAAAAAGAACCAGTATCCAAAGTCCCAATTCCTCATATCATGACCCCCACTAGGTCAACTATGGTGTCTTTGGGTATGGAGGTTTAGAGAAGAACACAAGAATTTTCCCAAGAAGAATGAGAATGGGAAAGAGAGAAAAATGAAATGATTTCCAATCACACCAAGGAATTAAAGAAACAAGAAATTGAAATAAAAAGGATCAAGGTGAAAACTGAAGAAATAACAGACAAAACTGCTCAATTATTGAAGTGTGGGCTACTTGCTAGAGTCTATGCCTTATTTCTGCAAGAACTTTTTTGGTGTTTTTAGTTTATACAATTAATTAGTGATCTTCCTGTTGCAATGAAAAATAAATTCTTGTTTTTTAGAAAATTTTCATGATTCCACACCTAAAATGAAAGATAAACTTTGTGAATTCTACCTGCATAATTATATTCTTTCAAATGAAACTGCCTAGAATCCCTTGACTTTTGTAGATCTACAAATCAGTGCTTTGGCCTTGTATATCATAAATGAATAGCATAGGGGGAGAATTTTACAAGAATACCATGAAAATAAAAAATCTATTGCTTTAAAACTTAGGAAATAATCAGTGGATCCCAATGTATTCATACACCAATGGTTGGAACTTTTGGATTATAGAGGTGTGGGAAGGAAGATAATGAATATCAGAGAGTAGGATTATGTGAGAATGAAGAGATTATCTATAGGACCTATTAATCAAGCCTTCAAGTTTGTGTATAAAAAATGGGAAGAGATAACACCTAAGCTAAAGAGAAATGAGCCACACTCCCTTTATAATTTTGTAGCCATTGTTCAAAGATCTCATAAGTACATAGACATTCCAAGGGAAAATGGATTCAAATAGTTTCCACTCATCTCCCATCCACCTATACTCCTCTTTCTAGTACCACACTGGATAGGGAAGAAACATGGGGAGGAAGAAGCAACAAAGAATACAAGATTGGAAAAGCTCTCAAATAAAAAAGGCTATTATCTAAAGTAGAAAAAGGGAGTTGACATTGTAGCCGATTTCAAGGAGATAGCTCTATAGGATAATCTCCAGTCTTAAAAGTTTCTTGAGGACACAAAATACTTTAGTTGGGGGGAATGATGGTTCTAGATAAAGGTTAGTTTTTCCTTCACCACTTTATGCTTTTATCAGTTCATTTGCTAAGTTTCACAAACATTTCTAAGACTTCATACATATTTCATATGCTTTTTATACACTTTGGCAAACCTAAATATGTGGAAATATAAATATGATATATTGACATATGCTTGTGTGGATGTATGAATGTTGATAATATTTAGTATCTTTTTATAGTCTAATTGTGATTATTAATGACGTGAATCCCTTGGTAGCAAAAATAACATCTTGTAGCCAAGAAGAATGTAGCCCAATGATGTGAATGCCTTGATAGAAAAAATAACATCTTGTAACCAAGAAGATTATAGCCCACAAAAACTAGATTTATAGCCCACAACAAAGGACTGTGGACAGTTGTAGGGGAGAAGCCCGAATAATTAGAAAATGACAATTGCAAAGGGAAGTGAAGGTGGCTATTGAATGGTTATCCATGAGTCATGAGAATGCACTTTTATCCACCAATAAGGAAATTGGAAGAAGAAGTTTATTCAAAATAGGAGTAACCCATGATGTGATAGTTTCCAGGAAATAGATCCCTACCATGGCGATTGATCGTTAGTGGTAGACTCCTAGTTTGATTTTTCTTCTTCAATTTCATATTTATGGTTTTCTATTTCAAATACTTGTCCTCTTCCTATCCTTGAGGGAGAGTGGACATATGCATTAACATTTTATTTTCAATCCTAGAATGAATAAGATACCTCTCTAGCCTATATATTGGGATCTTAGGTTGAGGAGAAGATCTAGTAGTAGTGATAATAGTGTGATTGTTTTTTCCAGTTAATAGTTAATTACTACTAGTTTTTTGTTATCAAGTTGCAATAGATATGTACTATTGAATGATAAACATTTTAGCGATTCTTATCAAATTATAAGAAGTATATTTTCCATGCAATAAAGGAGTTTAGTTTGATGCTATGATTTTTTGATCAAGTAGTACATATTTGATATCTTCTACGAGGGTTGCAACTCAAGCAAAGGCCACTTGAAGTATTGCCAACCCACCTTATTTTTTGTTACTAGATTAGATGCTACATTACTGAATTCATTTAAGATAGGTTTCCAATTATATGCATATGAAATTCATGAATAATATTCTATAACATTACATTGAGTTATTCTCTAGAGAATTTAGAAGTCATAAGTTAGAAGTTAGAAGTATTTGTCAGTTGCAAGTTCAAATTCAATATTAGCAATTATAGTATTGAGTAGTAAGTTCCTGCAACATAAGCAACAAATTTATTTTAATTCCCTTGTTTTGCAATTTCATGCTTTATTTCCTTTTCCAACTTTTACTATTTTTAGTACATGTGTGACCATCTATGTTCCATCGATATAGGGCATAGTAGGATCCTTGGATGCACATATAGTGCCAACATTATCAAAAGCTTACGAGCCTTGGTTGATAATTAAATGAAGCCTTTTATGAAGATTTGGTGAACTATCTAGTTAAGAACCCATCCTCTGAATTGTGCTTTCTTGCAAACACCAAGTTAATAAAAAAATAGAAAGGCCTTACAAAAATCAATTCCTCTCCTTCATCAACATTCCTCACTTGTTTAATATTTTTTTTTGCAGTAGATTGTCTTCAATTTCCTCTTGTAGTAGATCAAAATATTCAGTTTTTGGAGCATATGAGAGATCACAAACAATAATAAATTATTTTTATAATTATAACATCTTCCTCTTTTGTTCTTTAGACCATAAAGATCACCAAACAATAGGTCTACCTTTATAAATTTCAATAGTATCAAGAAAATGAGGAACTTTAAAGTGAGGAGAATGAGGAACCATTTTAGTCTCCTGTATGAGTTTCTTCTCTCTAGTTTCCAACAACCTTATTTGTTCTTCTTTAGTAGAAATATACCTTGTAAGCAATTCTTCATGCTAATTTATTTGGACCTTCATTTCTCTCCCATACCTTCATTGATCCTTCATCTTATTTGGTGAAGTTAGGTTTGATAGATAATCTCCTCCTTCTATAGGCTATGTTCCTAATCCCTATCAATAACCCCTAATTATTATTAGATGTTTGATAATAATTCTTTGATGCTCATATTTTCCAAGTTCATGTTTTATGGCTGATTAGGAGTATACACATGATAATTGGGAATAGGCCTCTTGAGTTTGATGATAGGAATGTGTAGATTTCCAAGAAGGCTGAGCAAGAGTAGGTGGGAGGAAAGTACTTGGAAAATGTCGATAACATATTTTACTAGGGATATTTGAAGTATAATAAACATTCCTAACTTGATATTTCTAGTGAGGAGGCATTAACTTTGTATTTTCATGGAATGAAGGAGAGAAACCATAGTATCTTGATATACTGAAGCATAAAGGGAAATTTTTTTAATAGTGCTTAAAAATAAGATAAAAGGTTAGCTCAATTAGAGAAGTTGGGACTTACCAAAAAAATCATCATGTGCTTGTATGATATCCAATGATTGCAACTATTAAGGAACACACCAATATTATTCACATAATAAATTAAGACTCATTAAACCTATCACACCCAACATGCCAAAAATTGTTGTCACATGAAATTGTACCCTATTGAGATAGTTTTATCATTCCAATAACACGATGGAACAAACCTAAAAGTGTGGGACCTTACAAATGAGGTCAGATCTTTGGAGAAGGTTGGATTCCTCTCTAATCTAGATGCAAAGGTGTTGATCCAACTCAACAATAGTAACCATTAAGTTGATATTATTCTATAAACTTGTAAGAGGAAAGGGAGAGAGAGAATATAGAAAATTAAAGGGGTGAATATACACCAAGATCAAAACATGTTTCTTCCCACCTTATATTTTTCACAAAGAGTCAAAAAAATCACTAAAGAAGCTTTAACAATTCTTTGTTTTATCAATTTTAAAAGAAATAATGAAGGTTGAGGTCTAAAATGTCTTAAAAGGGGTAGAGATTACCCACAATCATACAATGCATAAAATATGATAAGATCGTATTCATGTACAAAGGTATCAAACACTACATAGGATATAAGCACTAAGACAATGTAAAAAAGTGCTTGTTATCAACACATAGGCATGAAATCCAATTTTACAATTACATAATACAATGGTTACATAATTTTTCTATAGAAAACCCATGAAATAACATTTACAAAGAGGCTTAACAACCTTTTTATCTATCTACTAAGTGTAGGAGAGAGATAGGGTATATGAATGGGTAGGAAACCCTAGCTATAACCCAAAAAGTCATGTTTAGACATATGTCCACCCCAAAACTCAAGTTAAAAGAAGTAAAGAAATATCTTTAAATCCATTTCATTATTTCACATTGATGAATCTATGGATAAAAAATAGAAACCCCACAAAATTTGTTACAAAATCATGTCTAGGGATGTCCCTCTAACAAAAAAGTAGTCTACAATCAATAAATGAAGTATGGGTGCCACTTTTTCCACTTAAAAATTATAAAAAATATGTTTAAAATATTTTTTGTATCTCCTAAAAATTATATGTAATATTTGAGAGAATTGGTGCAGCATACATGACACGTTATGGGTTGAAAGACAAAAAATTGACAAGTGGTAGGATTTGGGGAGGTGGAAGGAACTTGGAACCAAGTATTTGATCCAAATGTCCTTGGGTGACCTAAAGTTTTGACAAGACCAAGTGAAGAAAGATGAGGTGGGGATAAGGGAAGGAAATTGGTACCAAGGACTTGGTCCCAATGTCCTTGGGGGACTTGAAGTTCGATAGGACCAAATGTCATTGAGGGACCTGAAGTTCTAACGAGATCAAATATCCTTGGGAAACTTAAGTTTTGATGAGACCAAGGGAAGAAAGAGGAAGTCGGGAAAAGGGAAGGAACTTGGAACTAAGGACTTGGTCCAAATATCCTTGGGGGACTTGAAGATTTTATGAGAACATAATTCTTTGGGAGACCCAAAGGGTTGACAAGATCAAGGGAAGAAAAGGGAAGTAGGAGAAAAGAGAGGAACTTGGAACTAAGGACTTGGTCCAAGTTTCCTTGGGGGATCCAAAGTTTTGACGGGGTCAAATGTCCTTGGGGAACAAATTTTTTGATGGGACCAAATGTCCTTGGGGACTTGAAGTTTTGATTGGACCAAGAGAAGAAAGGGGAGGCAAAAGGAACTTGGAACCAAGGACTTGGTCCAAATTTCCTGGGGTACCCAAAGTTCTAATAGGACCAGGGGAAGAAATGTAAGGAAGCTAAGGAAGCAGAACAGCTTCCTACACTAATTTTGAGAGGAGAATAATGCAAAAAATTTAAAGACCTTTAATAGTTACAAAAAATTAAACATAAATAGACATAAATATCATGCATACCACAACACGTGATTTACATGGGGAAAACCCTTTCTAGAGAAAAACCCCACACTCCAAAATTCACCCAATATATTATTTAGAAATCACAAAGATTATAGTATACTTGCAGAGCAAGCTTCTCATAGGAGTATCACCACTCAGAGATCCTGAGGCAACACAATTGCCATCAAAATCTCAGAATACATCACATTACACAACTGTAATACAATTCCCTCATAAAATAGGGTTGCCTTCTAGGGAAAGTCAAGCTAATAAAATATCGACTATCATATATGAGACATAATGATGAATGGTCCATATTTATAATAATAAAGTTTATAAAAAAATTGGCTTTCAGGGGTGTTTCCCCCAAGCCCTCACCGGGGAACATTTCCCGTGGACCCCCAATCGGGGGGATGATCCCCCCAGACCCCTATTGAGGGAGGATCCCCCCACACCCCCCATCATCATCGGCTAATAATACCTTATGTATTAGTAGTAACATATGTAATTGCAAGGTTGAGACACATTTTCTCAACAATATCCCACTTGTTGAAAACCTTGCAAGGACAACATAAGGGTTTCATCATCATCTCTTAATTTCTAGGGGCCAAAAGGCCCATAGTCTTTGTACACCATTTGAATTTCTCTGTGCTCACATGCTTAGTTAAAGAATCAACAACATTCATCAAATTCTCTACCTTAACCAGCTTCATCCTGCCATCTTTGACCATATCTCTAACAAAATGATATTTTACATCAATTTGTTTGGTCTTGGCATGAAATTTTGGGTTCCTAGTTGGACATATCACACTCTAACTATTGCAATAAATAACCACTGCACCTTATTTTATTCCAATATCTAAACACAGTCTCTTAAGCCAAATGGATTCTTTACAAGCATGAGTAGCTGTCATATACTTTGCTTCAGTAGTAGACAAAGCAACCACAACCTGTCACTTATTCATCTAGCTAATTGTACCACCAAATAAAGTAAACTCATAAGCATTGGTGGATCTTCTGCTATCAACATCATTTGCCTAGTCTGAATCCACATAACCATGAATATCAAGGGAAATCTCATCTTCGATCATATTACTATGATAATTGTTGTGCCTATAGCACACACGCCCTATTTGGAATGGGGACCCTCTTTTTTTGCTTTGCTGGGTCATTTTTGTCGCTGCCTTGTTTTGCGTCCCCCCTATTTTGCATCTTAAGTGGTCAATGAGTCTTAGAGGAATCATCTTGAGTTGACCATATTTTTCTGCCCTCAAATTTTCAAGGCCTTAGTCCTTTGTGGGTTTTCCTTAGTATTTTCCTTTAATCCTTAGAGTTTCCATCTTTGGAACAACGCGGGTCCGCCCCTGCGAGCCGCCCTACGCGGGTTTCCCTTGTTTCTTGGCTATTTTGAACGACTTTCTCTTGACGTCCTCTCGCCTTGCGAGACCCGCAACCTAGTTCGCTCTTTTCACTGTCGGTCGCCTGAACGACTAACTCCTGATTGTCATCCTCCTAGTGGACTCCATCATTCCTGCTGCTATTTTCAAACTGACTGCTCACCAACCCTTAGTGCAGTTGTACCCGCATTTATGAGGGGAATTAAATGCTCAAAAGTTTATAAATAACCCATCTTGAGCTATCATTTTTGATTGTTAAGAGTTCAGAATTGAGTTAGAGAGCCCACCCCAATGTCATCGTCATGCTTGCTGAGTTCATCCATTGATTCAAAGCCTTTGCCAGCTATTTGTTCATCCATTTTCATCGAGCTTTGTAGGTTAGTCGTCTGTCACATACCCTATTTTGAGTTTTCCTTGAAATGCTATACAATTTGATAAAACCTTCAAAAGAAAGCTTAAAATCAACTAGGGTAAACTTTTGGTGAACAAACCCATAAGTTGAAATTTTGATAATCTTTGAAATTCATCTGTGGGTCGCGTGCGGGACTTGAGGTCCCCGTGGTTGTTCCTCAACCAAAGAATCCATGCCCTACAACCTAGAGACCACTGTCACTTTCCTTTGACAATGCTTAAACTTTAAACGACAAACACCCTTATTGGGCCAGCCCTCATGAGAGGCCCCCTCATCTTGGCCATCCTAAACTTGGATAAAATTCACAAGCTTAAAATGGAGAGCCTTCAACCCCTCTCGGGTCCACAAGCGTAGGACTCCACCTGTGGAATGCCCCTTGAGCCACCTCGTTCCAAAATGGCCATCTGACCGCATCCTCCAAGCAAGTGGATCTCGCCCCAATCATTGCAAATCAAACCTAATTGAACCAAACTATTGAAGTCCTGACCCATTGCAAGTTGAATCCTGCGGGCTTCCATCTATGAGATTCTATCTTGGCTCTACTATTTTCAATGACCCTTGTGACCCGTCTGTCTTCCTATCGGGCCCCACCTTCACGGTTGCCGCCTGAGCTTAAAACAAAGCAATCTACCCCCCCTTTGTGGACCGTCCTTTGAGGGTTTTCGCTAACCTTTCGCCTCTGAATAAATGGATAACTCAAAGTGGTGAAAGGGTGATGCCTTTCCGATGACTGAGCCATGACCTTTCCTTTGCTATCTGATTTCCTTTGCACCCTAAATGACCAAGTTTGAGTTTCCCTGCAGGTCGTTGTAATCTATTCACTGCTTCAAAAGGACCTTTACACGCCAACCTTCTGCACTGCAAGTTCTGAACCCATTGCGTTCGTCCGAACTCAAAATGAAAATAGACAAGTGCCAAACCATAGGTGGACTACCTCTTGCGGGCGACCATTTGCGGACTTCCGTCTGGCTCCCACCATTCCAAAACATTCACAGACCTCCGTTGGTCTGCTATGTGGGGCTCGACTCTACCATCTCTCTCTAACTGCTCGGTAACAAGTAAGAAATCCAAAGCTCCATGCGGACCCGATCAGGTGAGCCTTCTCTCACAGACTTTTGTCTCATTGTCACCACTCCAAATGGCTGACACCCAACGCCGTCCCACATCTCCCGACCTACATTCTTTCAGGCCTCTTGAACTTCAAAAGCAAAGTACCACCATCTCCTGAGACCGCGGGTCCCGCATGGCAGAATACTGCATGCAAAACAACACCTTGTCAATATCGTTTCAACGACAAAGCCTCAAACAACTAAGCTACTCCCTACACCCACATGACTAAAAGGTGAACTTAACCCCTCCAAATATTCAAAGTAATTTCGACCCACGTGCTAGAATAGAATGACCTCCTTGGTGGACCCCATTTCATGACCAAATCTTGATACAGGTTGGGACAGGCAGGCCGACATGCCCTGATTGTCATCCCATTTGCAGTTGCCTTTAGAACGGCTGCCAACACAGGGAAGTCCACACCCTTGGGACCACATTGCCATAACTTCCCTAAACGAACATCTAACAATGATCCAAGATAAATGATGAAATCCTTGAATGATAAATTATCTGATCTAACATCATTTTGCAGGTTTTTGGCTAAGGTGCTTTCTGTTTTATGCTTGAATGTGTTTGTTGCCCCTTCAATTGTAGAATATATGGAACTAGCTACAACACCTTCAGGGGCGGCCGTGGAAAAAGAAAAGGGAAAAAAAGCTGCCAAGGCACCCAGGGGAAAAGAAGACAAAGACCAAATGAAGTACAAGTTCCAAGGGGAATCCCTCAACTCTAAGGTCACCATAGATTGGAGGGAGATCTCATATACAAATCTAGGACATATAGACATCAATGAGTTCAAGGAAAGGGTTTGAATCAACCCCACGATAGAAATTCCAAGAAAATCAGAAGCAGTGGCTTGGCCAAGCCTGCCGGTTTCCTATCCACTCTCATTTCTCCCAAGCTTGTGATGGCCTGTAGGGAGGCATATCAGGAGGACACGAGAAGAATTATAGATAGGGATGGGAATATATTAGCTGATCTATCTGCCAAGTCAATAGGAAAGACCTTCGGTGAAATAGAAGAAACATCCAAAGAATATGCCAAGGAGATGTGGGATTCTGATCCCCTTAAGTGCAAGAAGATTATCAACCAATACTAACTCAAGGAGAAGAGGGGTGGTGCAAATAAAGTACCCCAAGAGCTCTTCTAATTACCATGATTTGGTAACCCTATTGAGTAGGGTTATGGGCCTTCCAACTACAACCTTCTTTTAGGAATGGATGCTATACTTTGTAGAGGAAATAATTCGAGGGGAAACCAAATTCTATTGGGTAGGGATGATCAGCTAGTGCATGCACAAGAAATTTGTGGCAGTGAAGAAGACTTCACAATTTTATATGACATCATACCTGGTCTATTTACTTGCCTACCATGCCCAATACAGGGGGCTATTCGTAGCACCAAATCCAGCTCCAGGTAGGAATTGAAGGTCTATGACAAGTATCCCCAACTTCAATTCTGGAACTTTAAGAAAGACTATTGCAAAGTCAATGATGCCTTCATAGGCCATATTATCAGAATGCTTGGAGGTGACTTTGAAAGGAGGGTCTCACATAGTGCTAATGCTTTCCTTCACCGGTTCGACTTTCTGTTCATACAATTTCCAAAGTTTACCTACATTCAAGCTGAAGGTTTCTCAGAGAAACCATATGAGCTTCCCCGGTACCCAAATGACTGGTTGATACTACTTGAACTCTCTCAGCAGCTACAACAGGAACACACCCTCTGAAGTGACAAACATAGAGCGGGGATTCCCTATCCCCTCTCCTTGAGCCAAAGAATGTATGAACTCCACACATCCCAATGTTTTGATAAAGAACTTATGGAATATAACCTGGAGCTCAAAACTGCCCAGCCATGGATGGATCCATACGACAAGCTCAGGAAGATGGTCGGGATTGAACACACCCACATACATAATGTTGAAGACTTTTGGGCCAACTGTAGGGATGAGAAAGAAGTGCGAATGAGGCACTACATTTGCATGACGATGTACTTTTTCAAGAAGGTCAACTTGTTCCCTATGCTAGATCAAATAGTGGAGGATGAAAATACAGTGATTGATCCTCGATACAATGCAGTTGCCAATCTCTCGCTTGTATTAATTAACTGGGATGAAGGAGAGGTCAATGAACTCGATATTATGATGAAGCCAATTGAGGCGAGAACCAAATAATGGATTGAAAGACATATCGCCCAATTGAAGCTATAGGGAGCCACTTTGACCTATGGTGAGCTTGAAGATGATCTAGGAAGCGAGACTAAAAGTGCCTCTACTGCTACTGCCCCGATGGGAGAAACTTCAAAATCTCCTCCCACTACATGATCAAGGAAGAGAAAAGAGATGGCTAAATGATAGCCTAAGCCTAGGGTATACTCAAGGAAGGCCTCGAAAGGTGAACCTTCCAAGAAATCAAAGACATCTGGTAGTTTCACAGAGATTCCCACCATCCAGGAGGACCCGCTCCATGAAGGAGAAGAACAAGAGGTCAAGCAGCCAAAATCCCCACCTGCTTCCTCCACTCTCATAGTCACCACTGCTATCGTTGCCACTACTATTTCCCTTCCACCTACTTCTCAAGTGATGGTTGCCACTTCTCTGCCCATGGTGGATATCTCGGTCCACCTTGTTTCCACCCTACCTACTACACAGGTAATGGTGATAGATTATTCCTCTACCAACACCTCTCTGCTTTCTTCTTTATCCATGTCTCCATCCACCTCTCTTCTACTTACCACTGCAATGACAACTACAATGCCTACCCTATCACTTCTGGAAGCCTATGCTAGGCACATGAAAAAAATTCCAATGAAGCTCTCTGGGGTATTCGTGAACCCTGATGTGCAAGCTTCCCTAGAAAAAAATGTTGTTGGCCTTCCTGTCCCTATGCCTCCATTGAACCACTAGAAATGAAGGCAATAATGCAGATATCAATAGAATTGGAAAGGTGAGAAAGGGAAGCTACTAAGGAGATGGAAGAAGAAGCAGACAATTTCCATGAGCACCCTGAATACCAACATCTAGTGATTGATAAAGTGGTGCGTGAAGGAGAAGAAATAGGATCCTTTAGGGAGGGTGAAGAAGATGTTGGCACCAAGTACATCATGGAGACATATGACTAGGAGCTAGAAGAAGAGTTGGCTTAGAAACTCAAGGATGTCAAAGAGGAGGAAGAGAAACAACCTCTTGAGGAAGAAAATGAATCAAATGAGAAAATGAAAGAGGACACATAGCCTCTAGTAGGGGAGCAAGATAAAAGCCCCAAGCATGATGAATAAATTCCTCCTCTATGTGAGGATGAAGAAAAAGAAGAGGATAGGCCTGAGGAAGAGGCTGAAACAAAGAAAATCCCATAAGTAGAGCATCATGAAGAACATGGGCAACAAGAAGAAGAAAAGGAGAAAACCTTTGAGGAAGAAGACAGCCCCAGGGAACATACAACCACCGAATCCCTAGGAAAAGAAACAAAGTTCATTCGGTATTCTAACGAGGAAGAGGAAGAAAAGATAGAACAAGAGGCTCCTGGAAACAAAGAGATTGAAATCTGGCACACCCAAGAAGAAGGTGATCATGAATCATCGAAAGGGGAATCTTAGATGCCTGAATGGCTCAAAAAGCAATTGGAAAAGAAAACCTTGACCCCAAGGGATCTGAAGGCAAGACTCGAAGCCATCCTAGCTCGAGCACAAATAAGTACAAAGAAAGTGAAGAAGCCAAAAGTCATATCTCATCTAACAATGGATGCATCAAGATCCAAAACTGTACAAATAGCCACTCCAGTTATTGGGGAAGAGGGGGTAAGCTATAATATTTCTACTCTTGATTTGGGAACAACAAGGGAGAAAAAGATTGACCATGTCCAGGGATTTGTTGCCACAATTGTACATCAGATGCATAAAGATAAGACCTCTAAGGAGGAAATGAAAGCATAAGTTGCAGACTTGACAACCTACATTCAACAATGGTCATCGGAAGAGGAACTTCCCACCATGTCATCAACACCACCGCAATTGTTGTCCAAGGACCACATTGATAAGTTGGAGAGAAGAAAGAATTGGACAAAGGCCATGGAGGACTGGTTCCAATAGGTCCTCTACAATGGAAATATGGGCATAGGCTGCATTGTCAGGACAACCAAAAAATTCCTAGAAGTACAAAAGATACTCGAGGGAATAAAGAAATTCTACACTGACTTTCCAGAGTTATATAGGATCACATATCCCAAACTTGAGGCTATCCTCAAGATACCTAAGAAATCCTGGGAAAAGGAGCTTGCTTTGGTAGAAGGTGACCACTAGCTTGTGGAGACATGGAAGTTGGGATTGGACCATAGAAAATAAATGTTGGAATGAGTGCTCCATGAGGTGGAGCTAGATATTGATTGGGTCAAGGAAATCAGGGCAGCCTATGAAGAATATCTAAGGTTGATGACAAATTTTGATATGCCTGCCGTCGAACTAAACCCAGAGAAAATAAAGCCATACTTCCATAAAAAGATGGAGAATGGGACCACAGATGTGCTTACACCAAATTTTATGGGTTTCGCTGCATGAGCCTTCACCCAATCTAAATAGGTGATAAGGAATGCACAAAAGTATGACAAGGATTGGGATGAGCTTATGAGAAAATCCAAGAAATTGAACTTCCAGGTGCTTCAATCAGACATATTGGAGTGGAACAAGCTCCAGGAATTGATCGAAAAGTTTGTGGAATACGCCACTGCAAAGAAGAATGAAGGAAATCCCATGATTGATGATGAGTTCCTAACCAAGTAGCTACAACAAAAGGAAATCAACTAGAAGACAAAGAGCTATAATGCTACCACATGAGGACAAAATAGACTAAATGGAAAAATGTAATTTTAAATTGCAATATATTTGGGGGTAGGTGAAACCCTAATTTGTAGTGAATCTTGGCCACACAATGAGATTAAATATTAGCCATTCTTTGGACACTATAAATAGGGGGTCTCCTCTCATTTTCAAGAGAGAGTTGAGTTGTTGTAAAGACATGTTGCTGGAATTTTAATAGAAATTCATTGATTTGGTGGATTCTTGAGTTCCAACTTTATATTGCATGATTCTTCTTCTTAGAGTTAGTGAATTTGAGTAAATTAACTTTTTTGTTCTATATGTTTTAGCTTGATTTAGTAGTTTAGTTAATGTTGTTCATTGGTTTTGAAGAATTTTGTTGTGTTGATGCCCTTCCTTGTTCATGCTTTTTATTGTTTATTGCTGATAAATTATAGTGTAAAGCTAGTCTGGACATTATATGAATGTTGCACTTAAGTTCTATCTCTTGTTCATGCTTTATGGTGAATGAAAGGTTGAAAACCTATAGACCTTAGAATATTGCACATGTTTCATGAGACTGTAATTTGATTTGGTTAAGTGGAACTTTGTTTTGGGAAGGTTGTCCACTGTAGGGTCCTCCATTATCACTATTCATTAGTAGTTTTAGGTCTAGGAGCTTCCTCTCTTCTCTGCCCCTTTTTCCTTTTTTTAGTGACTTTGAACAAGGTTCATTGCACATTGTAAAGCCAAATATGAAGTTGAAATAAGAGTTCTAGATTGCTGTTTGAACCTACAACAATTGTGCAATCACTTTATCATTTTAATAACTCCATTGGAAGAACCAATTCTCCTCCAGCTTAACTTACGTAAGTCTGCCCTATGATTACTAGCAAGATCACATCAAAACAACTGAGACATTCTAAGGAAGTCATGACCTAACACCCGAGAGACCTTGGGGTAATTTTCAGCAACTTGTTGTTGGAGATTTCCTTTCAAGAGAGGTGATGCACCTATGCATTGCCTGTGTTGAGAAGTGCATAAAAACACATCAACAATAACATAAGGAATAATCTGAGGTACCGTGCAAATATTTGAAGACTCTTTTAACTGCATCCCAATGAACTCTACGAGGATTAGACATATATCTAGAAAGAACTCCCACTACATGGGAAATGTCTGGTCTTGTATAGACCATAGCATACATCAAACTTCCAACTGCACTCTGGTAAGGCAATCTGCTCATGTATTCCATCTTTGATGTAGACATTGGACAATCCAAAATAGATAACTTTGTTCTAGCTGAAACAAGAACACACAATGGTTTACAATCCTACATATCAAACCTCTATAAAATTGAATTGACATACTTACTTTGGCCAAGCCATAACTTTCTATTCACTCTATCTCTTTTAAATTTCATCCCAAGAATGTGTTTAGTTGCACCAAGATTTTTCATTTCAAATTTAGCAGCAAGTTGAGATTTCAATTTTAAAATTATACCTTTCCCTTTACCAATAAATAACATATCATCAACATATAATGCAATAAACAAAAAATGATCACCATCAGTTTTATAATAAACACAATGATTTGATTTAGAATGCTCAAATCCCAAACTCAACACTTATGTATCAAATTTTTGGTACCACATCCTAGGACTGTGTTTTAAGCCATACAAATATTTCTTTAATTTCTAAACCAATTTACTTTTACCTTTTACCACGTAGTGCTCTGGCTATGTCATATAAATATCCTCCTCCAAGTCACCATGAAGGAAATAAATTTTCACATCCATCTTCTCAACCTCTAAATCATAAACAACAACAATAGAAATAAAAAATCTAATGGATTTCATTTTATCAACAGGAGAAAATATCTCACTATAATCAACACCCTCAACTTGAGAGTAACCTTTTGCAACCAACCTTGCTTTGTACTTTTCAATACCTCCATCTGAACCAATCTTTTTCTTGAACACCCATTTGCAACCAAGAGGTTTTCATCCTTTAGGAAATGGTACAAGATCCCATGTATCATTCTTTTCCAAAGCTGTCATTTCTTCATCCATAACAATCTTCCAAGATTCTATATCATTTATACCTAATGCCTCTTCTACTGATCTGGGTTCATCCATGTTAGTATTCAAAGAAAAAATACATCTCCAATCATCAGGTGAATACCTTTCAGGTGGTTGTCTATGCCTTGTAGACCTATGAACAAGATGAGTTGGAGGTTCTTCCTCCTCTTCCGAAGATTCAAAGCTAGATGAGCTCTCCTCAACTTCTTGTCTATCCATGGGCCTTGATTCAACTTTCTCAGGTGTAGAAGGAAATTGAATCATATCTTCCCATTTACTTTGTTCTGGCTGCAATGTAACAAAAGAAGGCTTAGTTTCTCTAAAAATAACACTTCTACTATGTATTACCTTTTGTGCAACATGATCCTAAAGCTTGCATCCTTTCACACCATAACTGTATCTGATGAAGCTACATTTCACATCCTTGTTCTCCAAATTTGTTCAGTTCTCCTTTGGCACATGTGCATATTTCTCACAACCAAAAAATCTAAGATTTATTAATGAAGGCTTATGACCCGACCATGCCTCTATATGTGTCTTATCAACAAGAGCTGATGTAGGAGGCCTATTAATCAAGTAACAAATAGTGGCAACAACTTCAACCCAAAACCTTTGTTCTAGATTAGCACCACTCAACATACTCCTAGCCTTCTCCATTAGTGTCCTATTCATTCTTTTTGCACCTCCATTCTGTTGTGGAGAATATGGATTTTTCTTTTGTCTATGAATACCATAATCTTTATAGAATCTATAAAAATCATTAGAGTGAAATTCACCACTATTATCAATCCCCAAATATTTTATTTTCTTTCCAGTCTACAACTCAACCATTGCTTTAAATTATTTAAATCGACTGAAAACTTCATATTTACTCTATAGAAAATATACCCATGTCCTTCTACTATAAACATCAATAAATGAAACATAATATGTGGATTTACCAATTGAAGGAACATATACAAGACTAAACACATTAGAATGAATAAGATCTAATAAACCACAAGATTTATAAGAACTCGAGTAAAATTGAACACAGTTTTGTTTTCCATAAATGCAATGCTCATAGAAATCAAATTCAAGATTACAATCAGACAAACCTTCAATGAGGTTTTTATTTTTCAAGGTCCTTAGACCCTTTTCTCCAATGTGGCCAAGTCTTTGGTGCCATAACATAGTTTTCTCTGCAAGTAACTTTGATTCAGAAGAAAGAGCACCCTTGGGTATCCAAAAGCCATGACCATCTGTTGAAGGTAAAACCATCACTTCTTCCACATACTTTCTTTTCATAGAAGTACTATTGCACTCAACATTGCATGCATCAAGCTTATACAATGTGCCATATCTGATACTTCTAGCAATCACCATAGCACCTTTGACCATCTTGCATCCTGCATTAGAAAATACTACCTACACACCTGCATCTATTAGTTTTCTCATATATAACAAATTTCATGCTAAACCAAGGATACACAACACACTATTAATCCTTCTTATTCTACCATTAGGAAACCTGATTTTATATTTACCATGACCAAAAATTTCTAAATGAGAATCATCACCTAATTACACCTTAACTCCATCAAATTATTCATATTCAAAAAACCAATCTTTATTAAAGGTCATATGGAAAGATGCACCTAAGTCAATTAACCATGCATCATTACCTACACGAGTTGCCAAAGCTGCAATGAATGCATCACCATCATCCTTATCAAACTCAAAATTATATTAAAATTTCTTCTTTTTCTTCTTATTTTCTTCTTTGCAGTCCTTATGAACATGTCTAGGCTTACCAAAGTTCTAGTAAATAACTTTGGACTTTCCAGGAGACTTAGATCTCCCCTTGGACTTAGATTTGTCACACTTCTCATTCTTCTTGACTTTTTCCTTAGGTCTTCCATGAACATTCAGGTCTTCCTTGGCACTAATGAATACCTTCCTCCTCATCTCTTCAGAAAGAAAAAAACCCAAAACATCTTCAATCTTCAATATAACATAAATATTCCCAATAGCCATAACAAGAGAATCCCATGAATCAGGAAAAGAACAAAGTAGGATCTAACATTTTCTTTCCTCATCCATTTTGACACCAATTGATACCAACTAAGCCACCAACATATTGAATGATTCTAGGTGGTATGTAATTCATCAACCCTCTTCCATTCTCAAGATACAATTTCTTCCTCAAGAAAATATTGTTCATCGTTTTGGATTAATACATCTCACCAAGCTTCTTCCATAGTCTCTGTGTAGAGGTATCTTCATGGAAATTGATTAGAAAAAATTATTCCAAGCACAATTTGATTAGACCCTTGGCTTTACAATCCATAACATCATATTGAGTAGCTTGAGTAGGATTTGCAGCCCTTGAAACATTTTCATCAACATCCCACAGATCTCAATCTATCAATAAATCCTCCATCTTCAACTTCCACATTTCAAAATTATTTCCAAAAATATTCTCCATCTCTATTCTCCCTAATGAACTCACCATCTAATAATTCCTGCAACGAGGTCACAAAGTGTCTTTTTCACAAGATCCCACTTAAATCTGGATTAGTTCAAAAAACCCAACAACCCACAACTGAAACCAAAGGTGATTAGACTCTAATACCACTTGTAAGGAAGCTAAGGTAGTGGAAAAAAAATGTACACTAATCTTGAGAGGAGAATAATGCAAAACATGTACAAACCTTTAACAGTTACAAAAACTTAAAAAAAAATAGATATAGATATTATGCATACCACAACATAATGATTTACGTGGGGAAAACCATTTTAGAAGAAAAACCCCACTCCAAAATCCACCCAATATATTATTCAAAAATCACAAAGATTATAATATACTTGTAGAGAAAGATTCTCACATTCGTAATACAATGCCCTCATAAAATAGGGTTGCCTTTAGGGAAAGTCAAGCTAATAAAATATCGACTGTCAAATATGAGACATAATGATGAATAGTCCATATTTACAATAATAAAGTGTATAAAAAATTTTCCTTCAGGGGGCACTGCTCACGAGCCCCCGTCAGAGCCCGTTGCCCCCTCGATCCCTAGCTAGAGGGATGATCCCCCTAGATCCCTCATGGGGGGGGGGGGTGGTGGGATGCCCCCTCCCGTCGTCCTCGATTGAACAATACCTCATGTATCAATAGTAACTTATATAATTGCAAGGTTGAGACACATTTTCTCAACAAGAAAGAGAAATTAAGGGAAAGTAAGGAACTTGAAACCAAGGAATTGGTCTGAATGTCTTTGGAGAACCCAAATTTCTTGTTGGTTTGTTTTTTATGATTTCCAACTGGTTCTTGATATAATTTAAAAAGCCAAAATTTCTTATGCTCAAATACTTCAAGAGGTTGGCCACTTCATGCTTTGAAAAACCTAAGAGGGTGGTCATTTACAATATCTAATGAAATTACACATAGTTTGTAGCAAGATATTGTTATAAAAAATATGTTCTCTTATGGTATACAAAGAGTTATACATGAATCTAACTTAATTGGTTAGATTCTTGGAGGTTTTATGCATTGTTGGCTTTGAGAACATAAGATAATATTAAGAAATAAGATACAAAATAAAGGGAAAATTAATTTTAGAAATTGATGATCATGGATATGTAACCAATAGTCATACTCAAATTGGAACCTTAAACTTGGGTTACAAAGTCAAAATAAATGTAATTATATCTTGAATAACATTATTTAAATAAATTCTATGAAAAGCTTGTATATTACTACCTTACAATGATATCCTTCAAAATTTACAATCAACTCTTCTTAATAGTCCTTGCATACATTCATAACCCTCAATATCTCTAATACAACAATTTAATCTACTACTTGAATATAAGTTATATTAGAAATATTTATTTACAGAAAATTCCAACGATGGGGAAAAATGATCATTGATCAATTTATATTCATAAGTGTAATGAAGTATATAATTTATGAGACAATTTACTGTGAAATTATCACAATAAACTCTTATATTCAAAATTTTATTGCTATACAAAATGATAATTACATTTACAGTTCTTCCTTAGAATACCTAAACCTAACTAGTATAGACTTAAAATGTAAACTCTTTACTTACAAAAATTCAAGATCATCTAAAAATGGACCTGAATTCCCTTTTATAGAAACAAGGGAAAAATAAGCCTCAATCCATGTACAAATGACACATTTTATTTCAAAATATCATCCTAAGTATCAAACAAAAATAAGTTACAACTGCATTGTAAAAGATAAATATTTTCACTAAATGAAAAAAATGGTTGCAAAGGTCACTAAAGAGGGTACTCATCACGTTTGAATGATGAGGCACAATAGAGAGGATGTATACTTATTTATTTGAGCTCCTCCATCCCTTTGATATTGTATCTTCTTGGAAAACCATTGAGGAAAATGTTGACTGGGCCACACAAGAAAAAAAGGCCTCCACCTTGGAAAAATGACAAAAAGGAACTCAAGGAGATACTTATTCGATAGACTTCTCTAACCATGAATTATTTTCCTCCTTAGAAGTCCTTTGGAAATTTAGAAATTTTTGGACATTATTTTTATGGGCCTTATATCTTGCATCCATTCTAGCCCTATTTTCTTTTGCAAAAATGTCCAAGTCATACTCCAATTTAAATAAACTATCAATTGAAGTATTTAGGAGAGCTACATATAGCATACCATCTATGTATATATATGCTGATAGGGAAGGGCTAATATCAATAAACTTAGACTTTCATATCTCTAGAGGCTTCATTGTTCTTGACTTGTCCAAAATTGTAGGCATGACCCTCTTCTCTATACTTTCAAACATCTTCAAGTTGGCCTTTAGTTGCATATCCAATTTGGCCTTAAAAGCTAAGACTTCTCCTAAAAAATCAATATGCTTGATGATTTGTACCAAATTTTTAGGAGAATTATTATTATTTTTTTTTTTTTTAGACTGCAGGAATCGGGTAGTTAGGAGCATTATTTTCAAAAGATGTCATTTTACTAATTTATTTGATGAAGGTGGCCTTGAGGATCCAGTTATTCAACTTCTCCTAGAAGTCAATTTGTAATTGTATATGTTTGGCATATGCTTTCTATAATCCATCATATTCCTTCTAGGGACTCTTAATTTTATGCAATAAGTAGGAGATCTTGTGGCCAAATAAATAATCAATTATATCAATAGACACCTTTTGGCCTCCTCTTTAGCCAAATTTTCACTTTCCTGACTTTGTTTCAGCTTCTCCTTCAAATCTTTTATTCTTAGAGATAGGTTTTCTCTATCTTGAATTGAAAATTTAGCTAATGTTGTCTTCGGAGGGGAAGGAGAAGCAACATGTGGCTAGGGTAGTTGGGCCACCACTTTATTGTACTTATTTTGTAATTTCACATGCATTTCATGCAACATATCATATTTGACTTTTTTACCTTTTTGTGGTTGCTTCACTAAACATTTTAGTGTGCATAACCAAGGATGTTTTCTGAGGAGCTAAGGTGTCAGATATCCTCTTCACAATCAAAATTCCATATATCTCTTGAATTGAATCTTCTACTCTAGTCTTCTTAAAGGTTTGAGCCATTGCCCATATTTCTAGGGTTTCCAATCTTGGACTAAAACCTGATCCAAAGTAGACTTTTTCAACATGCTCATCTGATGTGAATGTTTCCCCACCCTAGTCTCTTATTGTATCCAAAGAAAATTTTGAGGCTATGTCCCACTCAAATAATTGGAGAAATCCACTCTCTCTCACAATTCTTCTACCTTCTTCTGTTGGGAATTAAGATGTCTCAACCTTGGAAATTCCTAAGTTATTTATTTATTATTATTTTACATTTTCCCATGGATAAATATCTTTTTTTTATTAAATATTTGTGCTCCATAAAAAGGGGCCTGAGATTTTGAGTTGGCACTTTTGCCACATGTCGACGCCTTGAAAATTATGTTATTTGTTGTCAAAAGATGCCCACTTAGTGGTATAACATGGAAAGCCTATTTTTAAGGATGTTATGATGGATTCTATGACAACTATAAGGGCTAAAATTGTGGGATATCACTTTGGACGTGAGAATCATCTATGACATGTGTAAGAGAATCTTTGCATAGCTATTGATGGTTTATGATGCATGTAAGATCATCTCCTATTTTTTAGAGATTCTTATGACAACTTGTAAGGTGTAATGTCATGTAAAAGACCATGTTTAACATGTAAGGGGTCGAATGGATTTTTACCATGGTATTTCTGAACCTTGTTTTGACCCATGGTAATGTTTTATGGTGGTATTTTGAGCCCCCATGAGTCTATATATTGAGGGTTGAGTTGGAGACACTATGAGATGTTTTATAGGTACACAGATGTTTCCAGATTGAAGAGGAGCTAGAGTGGATGTATTGTAAACATATTTGTTGTTAATAAAAGCTATTCATCTCTTCTTTGGTGGAGTTTTTTCTTGAAAGGGTTTCTCCACATTAAACATTGTGTTATGTGTTCTACTTTTTCGTTGTTGCATTTCATTGTTATAGCTAATTTAAACTCCATATGGTTAACACTGTTAGATCTTATTTACAGTTGTTTAAGCTTCTATTATTTATTGTAACCTATTTTTTTCTAACATTTGGTATTAGATCCTAGCCAATTTTGTGTCTTGGGTGGTAGAACGAAGGTTTTTTGAGCTATAGTGGGAGTTTGGTTAATCTGTTTTTTGTAGTTTTTTTGTGTTAAACCATGGTTGCAACTTCTTCGCGTTTGGACATAGAAAAATTTAATGAAGTTGGATTTGAGTTGTGGAAGCTGAAAATGGAGGATCTCCTTGAAGAATGAGATCAATGGGTGGCTGTAACAAATGAAAAGAAACTCGAGAAAATGAGTGATGAAGATTTGGAGAAGATAGATAAAAAGGCATGAGGTACTATTAGATTATGTCTTTATGATTCTGTTCTATTGAATGTATCAAAGTAAAGGACTACATATGCTTTGTGGAACCGGATAGGTGAGATCTATCAAGCAAAAAGTTTGGTAAATAAACTCTACTTGAAGTGAAAGTTATTTTCTCTTAAGATGATGGAAGGTGAATCTATAGCCAAGCATTTAAATTATTTTAATTTGGTTTTGAGTCAACTAGCCTCTATTGATGTTAATGTTGAAGAATAAGATAAATGTATTATGCTTCTTTGTTCTTTACCTAAGTATTAGGATAATTTTGTACTTGCTATCACTGCTAACATTGAAGATCCAAAGATGGATACTCTTGTAGCAACTTTGTTGTCATAGGAAATGAGGAAAAAGGCTATGGATAGTTCAGGTGATGCTATCAATGTTAGGGGAAGGCCTAAATAAAGAGGGTCTAAAGGAGATAAGAATGGGCCTAAGGATAATCCAAGGGTAGATATAAGACTCTTGGAAAGAAGAACAAAGTGAAATGATGGAACTATGGAAAAATAGGACATGTGAAGAAGGAATGCAAAAATCCAAAGAAACAAGTTGATTCCTCTATAGAGAAATCCTCAAATTCAGGTGATGAAGCTTTGGTTTCTTGTCTTCATACTATGAATACTGAACATTGGTCAATTGATTCAGAATGCTCATTTCATATGACTCCTCATAAGGAGTGGTTTTCCACATATGAAAAATATGATGGAGGTGAAATCTACCTCGATGGTAACTCTTCATATCCTATTGTTGGAAGGGGTAAGATTCAATTGTGTTTTAGTGATTGGAGGATTAAAACCCTCCCTTGTGTTTTGCATGTTCCTAGAGTAGCTAGAAATTTGATTTTAGTTTCAAAGTTGAACGACTTGGGAATAAATGTAACATTTTATAAGCATGGTTGTAGATAGGCAAGAGGAATTTTGGTGATAGTAACAGGGACAAGGAAGGGGAATCTGTGTAGGCTTGAAGTTGCTACTATTGTTAACTCTACCAATGTAATTGAAAAATCTGAAAATACTTGTATGTTGTGGCATCGTAAATTGGGCCACATTAGTGAGACTGGTTTAAAAACCATTTTGAATAAAATGTTGTTAGAAGGGTTTGTAGACACAAAAAATGTATCCATTGATCCTATACACCTGATCCTAATTTTACTAACACCGCTTCGTCCTAAATCATCTCCTTTGCTAATCATTTAATCGAATAATTTGTATTTGATTAAATTCATCACATTTCATCTCTTAATTAAATAAATCATTATTTATCTGATTAATTCATCATCTCTTGTTAATTAAATAAATCAATTTTATTTAATTGCTCCCTTTAATTAAATAATTCACTTTATTTAATTAGATCTCTAAAGTCATTCTACTAAATTAATTAAATCAATCTTTATTTGATTTAATCTAACATCATCTTCTTTTAATTAAATAAATCAAAACCTTTATTTAATTAAGTCTACATCATATTCCTCTCATTTTGATTTAAATTAATCCAAAAATCTAAATCAAAATGGTCAAATCAACTAATCTCCTTTTAAATTAATCAAACATTGATTAATCTTAATCTTAATCTTAATCACCTAAATCATATAAATTTTGCAACTTGCTCATGAAAATTATTGCAATTGATTTATTAAATCCTCAATTACTTTCAAAAAGGCATCAATGTTGGAATATTCTCTAAATTTGAAAATCCCCTCCAAAAGGGTTTGTACATCCAACAAGGCATTTAAACCTCTTACATGTCTTTTTTCCTTGAGCCAAGTGGCATTAACTTCATTTTATCCTCCCTCCAACATGTCATTTCATCCATTTTGAAATTCCACCTAATTGCATTTAATTGCACAATGACAAAAATGTGCTCCACCTTTGTTCACTCACATGTTGACAAGTGGCACTTGATCATTGGTTGGTGTTTGATCCCACATTCATCCCTTTTGCCTCATTCTTCATCACCCTCATCTATAAATAAGAGGCTCTCATTTTGATTTTGGATCCACGACTTCATGCAAAGACATTATCTTCAGATTTTGAATTTTCTCATCCATTGTTCATCCATCTTCACATTTTCATAGATAGGTTATGTAGGAATTCAACCAAGGAGTATCAAATCTTCATCAAATCATCACTCAAGCTTACAAGGGATTGGGAAAGGGCCATTTTCCACATCAAAATGGCACCAATTCCCCCATGGGATTAAGAGTTTTCTTGCATTAGATAGGATTAGATAGTTTTCATTTGTGTTCTTCATTTCCATTTCTTATTTTGTGCATTTCAAATGAATTCTATGGGGAATGTTGATTTAATTTGCATAATGGACTAATTGTGTGATTGTTTATCATGTTTGTGGAAGTCTAACTTTGACATTCACATTTTGGCACTAGAAGGAGGGAAAATATGAAGAAATTAACACATTTTTTTGGTGAAAATTCTATTGTTTTTTGACACTTTTGTGCCTACAAGAAACTGCGCTGCTACCAGTCTAGCGGCGCCATACAACGACGCTGCAAAATCCAAACTCTGTCACTGAGGTCTTCTTGCCCAGAAATTTGAATTTCAAACTACGATGCTGGACTCATTTTCCAAATGACCGATCAACTAAACTTCAAACTGCGCCGCTTACTGAAACAACGCCACAATCGAGCTCACTAGATTTTCTGTAGAGCATCACTGTTAGTCCTAGTGGTGCCATATAGTGTTGTTGATCCTCCAAAATGCACCACCTCTACAGGTTGCACCATTGGATTTGGGTAAAAGGCATTTTCGGATTAATTTTAACATGTGTCTTTTTTTATTTTGGTTGCTTTTGACTACTAACTAGCTGTTAACCTCTGTTTTTGTAGTTCTGACTAGTTTTTGTAGGTTGGATTGATTGAATGTGAAAGAGGAAACAAAGACGAAGGCTTCTATGACATCATCATTTCATTGTATCAAGTGTTTTTAAACACTTTGGGGAGAAATTATAATCCATTTTCTAAGGATTTTCTATCTTTCATGCTTTTAGGAATCAATAGATTTTAATTTGGGTTTAAAAAGAATAAGACAAAAGGATTAAAAAGAACCTTAGGAAACTTACTAGATTTTGTTTAAGGTTTAACAATTGAACAAGCAACTTTCACTTTTCCTTTTGGTGCTTAAAAAGAATCCAATTATTTCTTTGAGGGATTAAAATGAACATGTGCTTCTATGTTTTTTAATCTCTTATCCAAAGTAATATCATATAAAAGACGTATGCGCTTCTCTCGTGCCTCACAACGATCTTGAGAATCAAAAGGATTTTTGTGATATTAAGTTGTATAAGTGATTACCTCCACACTTCAATTTGGTATTCTTAAAATTGAAAAAATATTATGAGTGTCAGTGGAGTATATCGTGTGTGTTCTCTCTTTGTTTCTCAACAAAGATTGATCAAACTACGGATGAACTTGCTCACTTTTGTTTATCTATAGAGGACCTGCCTTGTGGGAAAAAGTAATCACCCAAGGGAATGACCCGAATGAGAACATGCTAAATCCAAGCAACTTCCAACCAGTATATAAGTGTGGGTAGTTGAGGAAAGTTCAAGTATCATGAGGATTGTTCCAAAAAGGAGGGAAGCAATGGTCTCTTGCCATATGGATGATCCCCCATGAACAAAATTCCTATACTAGAACCTCTTGTTTAGAAGGTCCAAATCCTTAATCTATTTGTTGGTGCAAGAAGGATCGTTCTGAAGTCATCCCACATTTTTACGGATCTTAGTAGAGATGAGAAGTATGCCATGGGAGTTTCATGGGTATTGATGCTTGGATGACCCGAGAAGTGAGTGCATTGTAAGGGGGAGCCTGTGTGGTCAAACATCTAATCATCCACTAAGAGTAGGCGTAGTTGGATTTATCCAAGTGGGAATTCAACAAATATTTCCTTTTTATCCGTAGGGTTGTGCATGTTCTTGGAATCAAAACACTTTTCTTGGATCTTAAACATTGGAAAACAAACATTCAAACATGATCATCAAATTTCAAACCCTTTAGGAAGTAAATACCTTTTGACAAAATCCAAGTGTTATTGCTTGCCCTAGGGATTCTATCCTTAGAGGCTTCTAAGAATTTGAATTTATATCTCCATTTTCTCACTAAATTCAACAATAGGGAACTTTTGCCTTAATTTCCTTGATTTCCACATAATGGACCTTGTGGGATGAGAAGAAATTGGGACATTGGACATTTAGTTTGAAAACCTAATCAAGAATTTTTTGTGGTAAAAAGAACTCACTAAGAAAAGAAAAGGAAACAATTGGACCCACACATGTGCTCTTCCAAATGATTTCCCAAAAGATCAAAATTAGAAAACCAAAGTCCAAAGGTCTTAGTCAAAAAGCTCGCAAGAAAAGGTTGTCTATGCTTTATGAGTTTAGAGAAAGATTGACCTTCAACTTTTACAAACGTGCATCAAGGAACAATCCAAATTTGTATTCATTTTACTATTGTCAAAATCCAAGTCTCTTTCAAAGGTTTGAGTATCTCACATAGGAACTATTAGCATGTTCTTTAACACCTTGGTCTAGTAAACAAAGTCTCTCTAAGTCTCTTAGGATCAAAATCAAAACTTTCATTCATCCTTCAAACATAAAATCAAAATCACCTCACCAACAACTCTTGGAAATCTTGAAAAAATCCTCTATGCTAAAATTTGGGCAAATCCTCTTGAAATAAAAAAATCAAAACAAATCCAAATCATCTTGTTTAACTATGTGTGTGTAAATGAATCCTTCTTTGCACACTTAGTCAAATTATCATCTTGTGGACAAGTTCACTCTAAGACAATATCCAACCTCTTAGAGTTTATGAGTTCATTATCCCCAATCAAAATCAAAATCAAATAAAACCAATCCAAAATAAAAAAATCCAAAATAAAATCAAACAATCAATCTGAAAGTCCTAAAGTGTAGTATCCTCCTCAAGGTTTCCTAAGAGTTACAATCGTTCACCAATCATTCATATCTCATCATCTCATCACCATCCTTTTGATCCTTAATATCTTAAACTTTCTTTTTGCACCTAAAGATTAGATCAATCCAAAGAATTAGAGGTTCATCTCTTACATTCTTGAAAATTGATCCCTATTTTATGGTTCAAACTAGGTCTCAACACAAGAAGAA